>QZCP01000104.1:40157-121135 GCA_003956705.1 Brevipalpus yothersi
ATTATCGCTCTCATTGTATTCCCATTTCGGAGGTAAGATTTCGAGTAACCACAAGCTCTAAAAAGCTTTTAATGGTCTTTCTAAATAGGTCCATGGACCATGGGACTTCCTTGTACCAAGAATTTTTAGTTGTTTCAAGTTGGTGTGAAAACAAATTTTTAACTTTTTTTGGCAAAGTCATCAGCCTAGAGATTCTCTAGTAGAGAATCATTTCCTCTGGATATTGATCATGATCTTGATCACCCCATCATTATTATTTCCATTCTGAATTCAACCGAAATATTGGAATAGCAAGAACAATTTTGAAAATGGAATTTCCTACCATCTCCCTTCTGATTCGGAACATCAATTACTTACGATCTTTGATAGTGTCTGGGTGTCTTATACTCATAACTCTCGATACTCGTTCTCTTATGATGAAAATATATTCGGAATTTCAATCGAAATTCTTTATTCTGGAAGAGATAGATAATTATTGAGAATAAGCGAATTTACCTTACAATTGTTAGTATCTTGATACTTGAGCTCAATGAAAGGCTCACTAGGTATCAATAGTGTGCTGATCAGATCATATTCTGATGATTTAAAAATTAAAATGAGTCTAAAATAGATGGAATCTCAATCTCATTGAATAAAAAATATCAGGAAAAAATGAATGATATCATTAAACCAACAAGAGATATGGCACCAATGTTGACCATTAGGAGAAGATCAAATATTCTAGTCTCATGCAAACTCGATGCAATCGAACAGCTTTGGTACAATAAAATCCATGATTTGGGAAGTCTGAAGAAGAAAAAAATCATAATTGCTTCTATATTAATTAATCGAGTGAACTACTCACCCTTTGAGTTGTCGAACAATTAGCTCGGAAATAGCTTTCGAATACAATATAAAGTCCAATGAATGTGTAAAAAAACGAATTAACTAAGAATGCCAAAACATTCTTGGTGTTCTGCACGGCTCTTGAATTCGTCATATTTGAGTTGACTTCTGAACTTATCGTTCGAATAGTCTTTGGCTCACAGAAAACAGGAATACATGCTCCTAGAAGAAAAAAAGTAGACCATAAAACAAAAAATCCGCAAGCAAATGAGGTGGCATATTCATGTGCTATCGATGAGATGACCATCGTTGCGAGGAAAGCAATTTTTCTTCCTATTTTCTGTTAAGAGAAAACAGTTCACCATTAAGATTGTTTGTATCAAATTGTCGTGAAAAGAGAGAATATTAGGAACTATGGGAAATTTTCTATGTGTTGGCTCGTTAATTCAAAACCTGAAACACACCTCATAAATTGGTAGGTAAACATATGTTTTCAACCATTGATGGACTAGAGGATTCCAAACACGGTGGATATTTTTGTTAAAATCATTGAGCCACCATGGACCGTAGAAATGTCTATCACCAAATTTTAGGGCCTCTGCCCAAGCGTTAAGCCAACAATGAAAAAGAAGGTACCAAATCAAGAAGACCAAACAGGTAGTGGCCAAAAAGATTTCGAAAACAATCGTTGGAATATTGGTGATCTGGATGGGATGATTTTTTGAATCCCAAAAGCCGTTGATGAAATTATTGCGCACAAAAATTGCAGTCACAAAAATGCAGGCTAAGCATTCGAGAATGTAAACCACACATTTCTTATAGCTTCGACGTTTCTTTCTACAACCAAACAAAATACATGTAAGTTTACAAATAATTTTGTCTCAAAGATCCGAAAGCCAAAATATGGCCCATAATTGTGGGATATTCACCTCGGATAGGATTGACGGAATAAAAGAGTCGGAGCAAACCAAAAGTAAATAAATTGAGAGAATGTTGCAGGATTATCTGGATAAACGAAATTTAGGTGAGCTTCTTTATCGGTTGGAGGAATCATGATACTCACTTCGATCAATTTTGGCACTTTCAATCCAGAAGGAATAAACTTTCATGGAAATTCTGATCTACAATGATAAGATCATAATAGAGATCAAGATCTTCTCAATTCACCAACATCTTACCTGTTCTACTGTTGTAACCATACCAATGGCAAAGGACATGTCATAATTGAGTCTAACTGCTAGTGGTACCACAATGTAAATTGTAATCAAGACAAATTGGATGAAGAGCAGTGAGCAATTATTGACCTTAGCTATGGATGATGTATCGAGAGAGACAAGATATAAGCTTAAAATAGATAAGATGATTGATACTGGCTAACCTCTTGAGTTTGCTAGTGACCATTGGCTGATTGACCATAGAGCATAAAAAATCTCCAGAATAATTACAATTTCAAAATTACGAAAGCCATTCCTCAACAAATTGATGTCTGTTTCGAGACTTCAAAAAGATGATATGAAAGGTTACAGATGGTTTCTCTCGTTGGTGATACTGAATGCCAAATAAATACAAATACAGTGATGATTTGAGTAACTTACTGATGTGGAGCGAGGATATAGTCGATACAATTGCAAATAAAGTACACGATGAATATGCCAAGAATCAAATTGTAAAGTGCTCGAAGATCAGTTAGAGATTCGAAATAATTCCTGTGAAGGATGGAGAAATTTTTTTTAAGTGTTAAATAAAAATTTGAATAAGTTTCTTACGTTAATAACGATTCTCTTGTCTCAAAAGTAAATTCATCATTCTTTACGATTAATTCTTTTCCTTTTTGATTATTTTCAGCTCCTTTGAGACAGATAACCTCAGTATATTCTTCATTGGGATCCATGTCGAAGCTTTATCTAAAAAAATTCGATACAGTCCACAGGTCAGTTACATTATTTCTTTCACTTCCAAATAAACAGCATAACGAATGTTCACATTAATTTGTCAAATGAAATGAAATTCTTCCTCTCAACGACAACCTCAAGGAGTTCCAGCTATTGATACACATTTTCTCACCTCCACCAAACTTATCTTTTTAAATACAGCGTTCATATTCTTAATATGGTTTTATCGGATTTCAAAGCTTCATGGATATTGGACATTAAAATAGTATCAATATCAGTATCTTGTCGATGGTCATTTAAATGAGTATTAGGCAGCAATCAGCACGATCCAGGAAGTCAACTTTGAATAAAATCGAAGGTTTCATAATCAAGTAACAGATACAATGTATGTACCAATTGCCTATCGTGGGAACTCAAATGATGGGCCATGAGAGCTTCTCTGTCCCAGTGAGGAGCTATATCTCATTTTCAAGTATAACTGTTAGATTTTGATCAATCGTTTCCCGATCGAAACTAGTATAAAGATGAAAATGAGATAATGAGAAAGTTTCATGAACACAACAAGTCAATACCTGTTTCGGTGATCCTTCAACCCCTTTGTTAAGATCACGAAACAATATTCCCACAGAGAATGTCCACTGATGTGAGAGAGTGAATTTATTTAATTGTGAATCAGAAGTAATTCATTGAGGCGTCAAAATGGGTACCGATGTTGGTTTCTCTGGTACTGGTAAAATTCTCAAAATGGAATGTGATTACAGTGCTACTTGTGATGATAAGATGTGCAAAAAACTTGCCAAGGTAGGTCTGATCATTAGTTTAAATTTATCGATTCACTTTACCATTAAGTGTGCACTCTTGTTGCTACTCTTTGAGTTATTTCTTGCTCGTAACTCGTTAGAAGAGTTGCTACTATTTGGTTTGAAGTGACAGTGTGATAATCGCACTGCGATTTGATCAAATACAATTTGGTTCTCTTTAATATTTAAGCCTATCCAGTTAGTTGAATTCATTTAAATTTATTAGTGTGTATTAATCATAAGAAATTCATTGAGCTTTCCAAATGGGTACAGATGCTGGTTTCTCTGATACTGGTAAAATTCTCAAAATGGAATGTGATTACAGTGCTACTTGTGATGATAAGATACCGATGTGCAAAAGGGTCTTGCCAAGGTGGGTCCAATGGTTAGTTTATCGATTCATATTTAGTTTGTTTATTTTGTTTTTGGTTGTATGGAGAGATATAATGTAATTGTGGATACCATTTACAGGAAGGTAAACTTGATCAAGCGCTGGAACAGTTGTTGTCTTTGGAAAAGCTTACTAGAACTGTGAGTAAAGTTTTGTCATTGCATTTTAATCTAGAACACTTAAAACTCATTAAATGGTGTTGTATTAAGAAGATAGAGGTTAAATTTGTCTAATTAATATTTATTTTCATCACTCCAGGCAGCTGACACCTTTTCTACTAGTGGTCTTTTGGTTCCTATTTTGGAGCTGTGTCATGAAGTTAAAGATTGGAAATTACTCAATGAAAACATTGTAGCGTCGGGTAAACGTTGAGATCTGTTCTAGAAAGTGGTGATCCAGATGTTCTGAAAGAGTTGTGATCTAATGTGCAATTTCGAGCAACAATTGATTCTGATTGATGCACTTCGAAGCGAAAATAAGGCTACTCTTCGCTTCAGACTGTTATACCTGCAAGTAAGACATGATAATTTGCCCATCTTGCATAGGAAGACTGATGAATTATTGCCTATTATTGTTATCACGGATTTATGTAGAAGTTGCAGGAGGACCTTCCAATTCTAGATGAAGTCAACGTTAATGGATGAAACGGAGAGCAAAAGTCGAGAAGCTGCTAATATTTTTGGTGGACTTCTAGTAGAAGCTTTTGACTTCATGCAAAAAACAGCGAAAAACTGAATTGGCACTTGAACCGATGAGATATTGTTTGTTGAAAAGGAATTTTGTATCGGCACAAATCCTAATCAAAAAAGATATTTATCTATTTAATTATTTTTTGTGTAACTTATGTTGTATTTTTGGCCAAGTTTGGCTTAGATTTTTCACAAGATGATGATCGGCCAATCCCTTGATTCGATGCGGAAAAGATATTCTACACCATTCTACTCTAAGAGTTCAAAATAGCAGATCTAGCAGTTTGTTCTAAACAAAATTGGGCTCAAAAATAATGCATTCCAAGGCATTCTCCGAAAATAAGACAATCTACAATCCATTCTTACATTTTTCGATTTGCAACTTCTATTCCTCGGCATCTCTGATAATGTGCAGGCATATAATAGGTCTGTTCATCTCATCCTTGATTGATTGATGTATTAACAGCTTACACGTGTTGTTGGATTGGACTCTGTGCGTGAAGGAATTTTATCAACCTCTGTATGACGTTAGTTGAGTTAGCCATATGTTTCATGGTGATTCATGACAACATAAAAATAAACCTCATCCATCTATTCCTGAAGCTAAAAATTGTAAACTTGTCTGTTTCGTTGGCAAAATGAGAATCCAAATCAGAAGGATCAAGTTTCCTCTATCCTTCAATCATTATAGCAATCGAAAGAGCTCGGAAAGTTTTGATGATGTGATGTGTCTATAATCTACGAGATTGTTAATCAAATAAACCATTCCATACTTAATTTTCCTTTATCTACAATCCAAAGTTGATCGGTCTGCTTTTATCGGTGACTATAGTCTTGTGATGCAAACTTTGGCGTCTCCAAAATCTGAGCAGCCTCGAGCTTCGATTTCATTATTATTGAAGAATTAGTTGGTAGCAAATTTTTTATTTGAATATAAGTCTAGTCATTACGAATAGCATGATTAAGAAAATTGATGTGGCTACAGGTGAATGGAAGCTAATTTGAAACATTCATCAGTGAATTGAGCATTTTCAATAGTCTGATGAAGTTTTTCAAGAACGTCCGATCAAAATTTTTCTGAAAGTTAAAAAAAGGCCTGAAAGTTAAAAAAAGGCCTGAAGTAAATACTATAGTACAGTATAGCGAGATAACTTCCGCTCAGTTTGATGATCTTCTACGCTATATTTTTGGAGTATGAGCAGGTTATTCAGCATACATTTTCAATATTATAGTTATCAATAGAAATTTATGGTCGTTTTCTGAGTGTTATGCAGAAAGAATTTTCAGCTCTAAAAGATTCATAATT
Organism: Brevipalpus yothersi; assembly: GCA_003956705.1. Taxonomy (NCBI): domain Eukaryota; kingdom Metazoa; phylum Arthropoda; class Arachnida; order Trombidiformes; family Tenuipalpidae; genus Brevipalpus; species Brevipalpus yothersi. The sequence continues at coordinate 46,061 of QZCP01000104.1, forward strand.
GTCTAGTTTCAGCTTGGACATTTCTTGAGGATGAAGATTGCAGCTTACTTGGAATTGGTCAATAATGTTTGCAAGCATATGAGGGGCTAGATTTTCATTGAGACCATAGCCAGGACATGATCGCTTACCAAGCCCGAAAGGGTGGAAGTCAGATGGCTTGCTGATTTTCATCACACCACGTTCATCCATTTTCATGAAACGTCCAGGCCTGAAGTGTTCTGGTGACTCCCATATTGAGGGAGAATGGCATAAGCTATAGGCATTGATCATCAGTCCAGTTCCTTTAGGTATGTTATAGCCTGTTTTAATTTTGGAATGATAGAGTTGAATCGAGGAATACATTCTCAAATGAAATTTCAACAAGCTTACAATGTCATTCTGGGAGCAAAAATTTGGTATCCAATCATGTTAAACATATTGGAAGTTCGATGAACTGCAACTTACCTTTAATTTTCATATCTTTTGTCACCATCCGTGGAATATATGGAGGACTCATAATTCGAACAACTTCCATGAGGGCAGCTTTTAAATGAACAAAATTTCGCGCTTCATCCAGAGAAATAATTCCACTTTCAGAATTTGATTTCTTTTCCTGTATTTCAAGATAGATCATCTCCTGATACTTTTTGTCAAAAGATATATTTGCGAGGCAGAGCATCGTCAAATATATCAGAGGAACTACGTTTGCTACAAAGCTACAAATCATAATGCAGCATTTGTCCCATGGTAGGTCAGATGGATTGGTTAAATGTTTTCTTATTACCATTTCGGCGAATGTAAGATCGTTCACAGATATTTCGTCGAAAGGCATTTCTTCTCGTAATTTGGATCGCATTTTATCGAGATCCAGTTCACTCTTGATGTATCCTCTGAGAAAAAAGCAAGCTATATGAGAGCAGAAAATTAAAAACCTTAAAGGCAAACAACTCACAGTAATGCATCATGATATTTGCTCAAACTTCTGATGGTGGGGAATAAGTGTCTAAAGTATCGGAGAAAGGGAAGAGCATCCATGATATGTCCCTCCATCGCTATATCGTGCAATCCCACAAATGCTCCACAAAATTGTCTCCATCCTTCGTCAGTGTTTGATTTTTCATCGAGAAAATTACTACCACACAAATAGTCTACAGCTATTAGACCATAGACAGAGGTCACATCATCTATCAACAGAACAGAATTACTTGAACGATTTGAAAGTATGAACTTCTTGATTCCTCTTTCACTGAGCTCTTGGAGTCGCTCATAATCTGCTGGGATATTTGCTTGAGTTGTGTTGATCAAAATTTTGCGAAGGTTCTGGTGAGTTGTTGACCAGTTTGCCCAATGCATACCTAACAGAGAATATGATTAAGACAACAGAATTGGAATGCAGTTTATTTAGTAGATATATGCACAATCGTGCCCTAATTCATCGATTATTTGGGAGCCACAAAAATCAGCCAGCAAAAAATAGTAAAGAAAGTTCGACTCACTGTTCTGTTGTCCCTTGACTATCAGGTCCCATGTTGTGATTAGCGGTCTTTCCAAGCAAGAGTTTCCATTTATGAGCACAGCTTCTTTGGCTGCTTCAATGCTGGTTAATATCACATACTTACACAGTCCCAATTGGAACTCATAGACATCACCATACTTTTTTGATAGCTCATCAAAAGCTTTCCATGGCTCTTTAGGATATTTTCTCAACAAATGAAGATGTCCTATCAATGGTAGCCGAAAAGGTGTTGGAGCTAAAACAATGTGAGCTGATTAGAAAAACCTCTCCGAAACGAAAGCATCAGTAACTTACGTTTGGATGATTCTGAACCAGAGTTTTTGAAACAATGGAGATATATGAGACTTAGGATAACCAAAATAATTGCTAAAAAACCATACATGATTAACATTCAGTAATTTTTCTGCTGAATATCTCAATGGGGTAGAGAATGTTCTTCCAGAATCACATGAAATCCAACATAAGTTCTCCAAAAATAAAACAAGATATGATTTCCTTACACTGAATATAAACTCCCCGTGCCCCGAGCTTCATCAAAAAGAGCACGAATCCAGATTGTTTCTCATTCACTGTCCACCTCAATACATGAGGCCTCATATCACCAACCTCTGTCTGCTTAACGAGGTTAGCTGGAATCGCCTGTCCCCACAAGGAATATCTAGTCCAGTTTCTGTAATGAACTAGAAGCTAGATTACTCAAGGTATCACCCAAAAGTTTGATTAGGATCGAAACTGAATTAATACCCAACACTCTTGTTAGTGAGCGAATTTTTTAGCAAATACTTGTGATTTTTCCTTGTTGTGCCAGAGATAGATTTGAACAAGATTAAGACACCTCATTGAGCCCTGAAACCTCAATCAAAAATTCATACTCTGTTATCTCTCTTCTCTAGATGCACACATCCAATCAAGGTTTCACGCCGAATTAGACTTTTTGAAATCATTATTTTGATCGATATTTACAAGCTAGCTGATATCTTGTTCCGATTCCGGAACCGAAAAATATCGCATCAGTGCTGATTGGAATATTTTCAAATCAAATTTTTTATTTATAAAGCATTTTTGAGCTTTTTTGATGATATTTTCAGCAATCAATAATCAATAATAATCAATAATGAGATACATCAAACAAAGTTCAAAAACCTAGATATTGAAGACCATAAGGTATCATGAATCGAGAAACTCAAGGATGACTAGTCACACTAACATAGAGTGTTCGAATGGAATTATTAGCATTCCAATGGGAAGGTTAATCAGTTACTTTCTTCAGCGCCAAGATTCTTGATTCAGTTTTCAACAGTTGAATACACTGTGAAGCCGTTTACCATGAGATTGGTATAAACAAAATCACCCTTTTGATAAACACTATCACTATAGAGCTCCCTCGAATCATGATAAAACGATAGATAAGGTGTGGAAATGGACAAAATATGAATCAGGCCTGATGTCCTATGTATATATCCTTTATCTGTTCTCTATCTCTCCTGATCTTTTCGGAGGAAACTCATGATGGTTCTCATTAAGATAGTCAGTTTGTTTTTGCCAATCTTATAGTAAACGGCTGTATCAATGATAATATTTTTTATTCATGAGTCCGTATCATATTTAACTATTCGATGTTGTTAAAAAATTGAAATTCTTTAGTGCAAAGAATGCAATTTTAATTCAATGAAGAGATATTCAATTTACATTTTCATTATCACCTCAAGTGACTCCTTGAAACTTTTATGAAGATGAGATGAATTCATAAACTTTTTGCTCCCCAATAGACTAAAATTCACACTCAGTTACTCTTTTTCAAGTTCACAGTTTGGTATAATTGACTATGGAAACCCGATTATAATTATAAATCAAAACTTTCGGAATAAGTTGCAATATGGAGTGCAAAGAAGGATGTGCTGAAGTTATTTGTCTTGATGAAGTGGTGAATGATCAACAAAATGAAAAAGTCATCACCAGGAATGCTGAATTTACCTTCGAAATAAGAGAATCATTGTTAACGTAAGTTACTTCTTCAACTTCTTCATATCATTGATACTTTCATTTTATGCGTTGATAAAAACTTTGAAAAATTTATACATCAGAACTCAATTTCGATCTCTCACGGATATTCGAGCGCTTTACAATTGGATTCTTGGTATATTCATCATATACTTTTTTTCACACTGTATCAACTATGTTTTTAATTCACAAGAGTAAGTTAACCGCAAAAATTGGTATTGCTTCGAATCGTTTTCTCCATTTATTCCATGATCAGCTTTTTTATGCACTCTACAGTCTGGAAACGGACATCAATTTGTTGAGGAATGGTTTCCGTAATTTCGGAATCGTACTTCTTTTGGAGATTTTTTATGTTATATGGTCAATCAGCCAATGGTCACTAGCAAACTCAAGGGGTTAGCCAGTCCTGATTATCTTATCTATCTTAAGCTAATATTTTGTCTCTTTCGATGCATCATCCATAGCTCAGGTCAATAATTGGTTACTGCTGTTCATCCAGTTTGTCTTGATTACAATCTACATTGTGATTCCAATAGTTGCTAGACTCAACTATGACATGTCCTTTGCCATTGGTATGATCACAACAGTAGAACAGGTAAGATGTGAGAATACATCATGTATCTTGATCTCTATTATGATCTGGTCATTGTAGATCAGGATTTCCATGAAAGTTTATTCCTTCTGGATTGAAAGTGCCAAAATTGATCAGAGTGAGTATGTTAATTACTTCAATCTCACCCAAAATTTATCCAAAATTTCTATCCTCAGATAAATCCGTAGCGTTCTGTCAATTTATCTACTTTTGGTTTGCTCCAACTTTTCTCTTTCGTCTATCTTATCCAAGGTGAGTAACCTGGAAAAGGTATATATCTTCTTATTTTCGTCACCATTCTGTAGTCAGAATTGCTATACAGTCTTTTTTTCGATTTGGTGATAGAGCAAAAAGCCGAAGTTGGTTCAGATGTTTGGCTTACATTTTTGAATTCTTAGCATGCATTTTTGTTATCGGAACCATTGCTCGACGAGCCCTTCTCGATGGCATTTGGGATCCGAAAAATCATCCCATTCAGATAAATGATATTTCAAAAGCTTCCTTCGAATTGCTCTTGGCTGCAACCTTTTCAATGCTTCTAATTTGGTATCTACTATTCCATTGTTGGCTCAATGCTTGGGCGGAAGCTTTGAAATTCGGTGATAGATACTTCTATGGTCCTTGGTGGCTTATTAGTTCTGCCAATCAATATTATCGTCACTGGAACCCTCTTGTCCATCAATGGCTAAAATTTTACGTTTACTTTCCAATGAGTAAGGTGAGCTTTTCAACTATTAAAAAATTGATGGAAACTGTTCAAGGGATCTCAACTACTCCTCTCTAATGTTGTATTATTTTATAATTATCAAAATTGTTTCATATTTCAATCTCTTACTCTCAAGAGAATGAGACGTACTTGGGCATTCCTATTGGTGATTGGTTTGTCTTCGATCATCCATGAATACTGTATCTCATTCGCCGCTGGATTCTTTTTACCTTTTATTTTGGGAAATTTTCTTGCATCAGCTATTTTGTGTCATTTTTTTGAAAGATCAACTGATGTAAAGAACAGCTTGGTACCGAATCTGATCCTTCTCACTGGTAATTCTATGTCATGGACATTCTTCTCAGTCCTCTTCGGATTAGAGATTCACTATCGCTCTCAGTGTGTTCCCATTTCGGAGGTAAGATTTTGATTAATCACAAGCTCTACAAAGCTCATAATGGTCTTTTAAAATAGATTCATGGACCATGGGACTTCTTTGTACCTAGGATTTTTTGTTGTATCAAGTTGGTGTGAAAACAATTTTTCAACTTTTTTGGGCAAAACCATGAGCCCAAAGAATCGTTTTTTTGGATATTCATCATTATCACTTCTTCATTGTAATATGGATATTTGCATTCTGAATTCAATCGGAATTGTGAAACAGTAAGAACAATTTTCAAAATTGAATTCCCACCAACTCCTTCCATATTCGGAACATCAATTATCTACGATCTCTGATAGTGTCTGAGTGTCTAATACTCATAATTCTCAATATTCGTTCTTTTAGATGAAAATATGTTCGGAATTTCAATCGTAATTCTTTATTCTGGAAGAGATAGATAATTATTGAGAATAAGCGAATTTACCTTACAATTGTTAGTATCTTGATACTTGAGCTCAACGAAAGGCTCACTAGCTATCAATAGTGTGCTGATCAGATCATATTCTGATGATTTAAAAATTAAAATGAGTCTAAAATAGATGAAATTTCAATCTCATTGAATAGAAAAAATCAGAAAAAAATGAATGATATCATTTAACTAACAAGCGATTATATGGCACAAACTTTGACCACTAGGATATGAATAAATATTCTAGTCCCATGCGAACTCCATGCAATCGAAGAGCTTTGGTACAATAAAATCCATGATTCGGTAATTCTGGAGAAGAAGAAATAATGATTGCTTCTTTAAATGTATTAATTAATCGAGTGAACTACTTACTCTTTGGGTTGCCGAACAATAAGCTCGAAAATAGCTTTCAAATGCAATATAAAGTCCAATGAATGTGTAAAGAAACGAAAAAACTAAGAATGTCAAAACATTGTTGGTGTTCTGCACGGCTCTTGAATCTATCGTATTCGAGTTGACTACTGAATTTATCGTTCGGATAGTCTTTGGCTCACAGAAAACAGGAATACATGCTGCTAGAAGAAAAAAAGTAGACCATAGAACAAAAAATCCGCAAGCAAATGAGGTGGCATATTCATGTGCTATCGATGAGATGATCATCGTTGTGAGAAAAGCTATTTTTCTTCCCATTTTCTGTTAAGAGAAAACAGTAAACCATTAAGATTGTTTGTATCAAATTGTCATGAAAAGAGAGAATATTAGGGAATGGGAAATCTACTATGTGTTGGCTTGTTAATTGAAAATTTGAAACACACCTCATAAATTGGTAGATAAACATATGTTTTCAACCATTGATGGACTAGAGGATTCCAAACGCGGTGGATATTTTTGTTAGAACAATTGAGCCACCATGGACCATAGAAATGTATATCACCAAATTTTAGGGCCTCTGCCCAAGCGTTAAACCAACAATGGAAAAGAAGGTACCAAATCAAGAAGACCAAACAGGTAGTGGTCAAAAAGGTTTCGAAAACAATCATTGGAATATTTTTTATCCGAATGGGATGATTTTTTGGATCCCAAATGCCGTTGATAAAATTATTGCGCACCAAAATTGCAGTCACAAAAATGCAGGCTAAGCATTCGAGAATGTAAACCACACATTTCTTATAGCTTCGACATTTCGTTCTACAACCAAACAAAATACATGTAAGTTCACGAATAATTTTGTCCCAAAAACCCCAAAATATTCCAGAGCCAAGATATGGTCCATAATTGTAGGGTATTCACCTCGGATAGGATTGACGAAATAGCAGAGTTGGAGCAAACCAAAAGTAAATGAATTGAGAGAATGTTGCAGGATTATCTGAATGAACGAAATTCAGGTGAGCTTTTTTATCGGTTGGAGGAATCATGATACTCACTTCGATCAATTTTGGCACTTTCAATCCAGAAGGAATATACTTTCATGGAAATTCTGATCTACAATGACCAGATCATAATAGAGATCAAGATCTACTCAATTCGTCAACATCTTACCTGTTCTACTGTTGTGATCATACCAATGGCAAAGGACATGTCATAATTGAGTCTAACGGCTATTGGTACCACAATGTAGATTGTAATAAAGACAAATTGGATCAAGAGTAGTGAGCCATTATTGACCTTAGCTATGGATGATGTATTCGAAAGAGAGACAAAATATTAGCTTAAAATAGATAAAGTAATCAGGATTGATTAACCTCTTGAGGTTGCCAGTATCCATTGGCTGATTGACCATAGAGCATAGAAAATCTCTAAAAAAAGTACAATTTCGAAATTACGAAAGCCATACTTTAACAAATTGATGTCTGTTTCGAGACTTCAAAAAGATGATATGAAAGGTTACAGATGGTTTCTCTCGTTGGTGACACTGAATATCAAATACAATGATGATTTGGGTAACTTACTCATTTGGAGCGAGGATATAGTCGATACAATGGCAAAGAAAGTACACGATGAATATGCCAAAAATCAAATTGTAAAGTGCTCGAAGATCAGTTAGAGATTCGAAATGATTCCTGAAAAAAAATGAAAAAATTTTTTTGAACTGTTAAATAAAAATTTGCATAAATTTCTTACGTTAATAACGATTCTCTTGTCTCAAAAGTAAATTCATCATTCTTCACGATTAATTCCATTCTTTTTTGATTATTTTCAACTTCTTTGAGACAGATAACCTCAGTATATTTTTCATTGGGATCCATGTCAAAGCTTTATCTAGAAAAATTCGATACAGTTCACAGGTCAGTTACATTATTTCTTTCACTTCCAAATAAACAGCATAACGAATGTTCACATTAATTTGTCAAATGAAATGAAATTCTTTGTCTTAACGACAACCTCAAGGAGTTCCAGCTATTCTTCCCCTCCATCAAACTTATCTTTTTAAATACATACAGCGTCCATATTCTTGATGTAGTTTTATTGGATTTCAAAGCTTCATGGATATTGGACGTTAAAATAGTATCAATATCAGTATCTCGTCGATGGTCATCTAAATGAGTTTTAGGGAGCAATCAGCACGATCCAGGAAGCTAACGTTGAATAAAATCGAAGGATTCGCAATCAAGTAACACATTTGTTCTAATTGCCTATCTCGAGGAACTCAAATGATGGGCTTTAAAGGCTTCTCTATTCCAGTGAGGAACTATATCTCATTTTCAAGTATAACTGTTAGATTTTGATTAATAGTTTCTCGATCAAAACTAGTGGAAAGATCAAAATGAGAAAGTTTCATGAACACAACAAGTCAATACCTGTTTCGGTGATCCTTTATCCCCTTTGTTAAGATCACGAAACAATATTCCCACAAAGAATGTTCAATGATCTTAGAGAGAGAAATGTGTAGAAAATTTACAATATTTTATGTCTCGTAAATCATGCAAACAAAAATCGAATATAAATCTCAGAGAAAGTTCTGAACATTCGAACCGACAGATGTGAACTCAATTCTGGTGTAAGATTCTGAATTGCGCGCTACAAGAATCACAACAATCTTTTTTTGCCGAAATTTTTGCGAACAGATTAAACTCTAATCATTGAAGTCTATTTAGTGAATTTATTTAATTGTGAAATAAGTGTGTGAATCAGAAGCAATTCAGTGAGCTGTCAAAATGGGTACCGATGTTGGTTTCTCTGATACTGGTAAAATTCTTAAAATGGAATGTGATTACAGTGCTACTTGTGATGATAAGATACCGATGTGCAAAAAACTTGCCAAGGTGGGTCTAATGATTAGTTTAAATTTATTGATTCATATTTAGTTTGTTTATTTTGTGAGTGATTGTATGAAGAAATATAATGTTAATGTGGTTACTATCTACAGGAAGGTAAACTTGATCAAGCGCTGGAACAGTTGTTGTCTTTGGAAAAGCTTACTAGAACTGTGAGTAAAGTTCTGTCATTACATCTCAATCTAGAACACTTGATACACATTAAGTGGTGGTGTATTATGAAGAAAGAGGTTAAATTTGTTTTCATAATATTCATTTTCTCCACTTTAGGCTGCTGACACCTTTTCTACAAGCCGTCTTTTGGTTGCCATTGTGGAGCTGTGTCATGAAGCTAAAGATTGGAAATTACTCAACGAAAACGTTGTAACGTTGAGTGAACGATGAGGTCTGTTCTAGAAAGTGGTGATCCAGATGTTCTGAAAGAGTTGTGGTCTAATGTGCAATTTCGAGCAACAATTGATTCTGATTGATGCACTTCGAAGCGAAAATAAGGCTATTCTTCGCTTCAGACTGTTATACCTGCAAGTAAGACATGATAATTTGCCCATCTTGCATAGGAAGACTGATGAATTATTGCTTATTATTGTTATCACAGATTTATGTAGAAGTTGCAGGAAAACCTTCCAATTCTAGATGAAGTCAACGTTAATGGATGAAACGGAGAGCAAAAGTTGAGAGGCTGCTAATATTTTTGGTGGACTTCAAGTAGAAGCTTTCGACTCCATGCAGAAAACAGCGAAAAACTGAATTGGCACTTAAACCCATGAGATAGTGTTTGTTGAAAAGGAATTTTGTAAAGGCACAAATCCTAATCAAAAAAGATATTTATCTATTTAATTATTTTTTGTGTAACTTATGTAGTATTTTTCCAAGTTTGGCTCAGATTTTTCACAAGATTATGATCGGCCAATCCCTTGATTCGATGCGGAAAAGATATTCTACGCCATTCTACTCTATGAGTTCAAAAAAGCAGATCTAGCAGTTTGTTCTTAACAAAATTGGGCTCAAAAGCTATGCCTTCCAAGGCATTCTCCGAAAATACGACAATCTGCAATCCATTCTTATATTTTTCGATTTGCAACTTCTATTCCTCGGCATCTCTGATAATGTGCAGGCATATAATAGGTCTGTTCATCTCATCCGTGATTGATTGATATATTGATCAACTGTCTCACAAGTTGTCAGTACGCATTTGCAAAAGTGAACATTGATAAAAAAACCGGGAGATCATGTTTACCTTGATAGAATGGAGTTGAGTCCACAATCTTCGAAGATGCTGACCAATGTCAGCATCTTTCAAACTAGAGTAAACAAGAGAAATTAAGAAATAAGCAGCTTCTGATTGATTTCAGTGAATTTTCTGACCGATGTAGTGATGGTCTCCATCGAATTTCAATATGATGGAAGAGTTAAATTTTGGTGCAGAACGAGATAGAAAATTTGCTGTGCTAACGGAAAATGTTCACCTAGTTTATGGATCAAGCGAAAAATCTAATCCCGCTCTCAACGGTGTCTCTCTTCATGTCCCTACTGGACAACTTTATGGGCTTCTCGGACCTAGTGGGTGCGGTAAAACGTCGATGCTCAAAATTGTCTGTGGACTATTGCGACAGGATTATGGTGAAGTTAAAGTATTCGGATACAAGCCAAGAGAATATGGATCAGGTGTTCCAGGTCCTGGTATTGGTTATATGCCTCAAGAAATGGCTCTTCCATCAGACTTCAAAGTAGCTGAGGTGTTAAGTTACTTTGGACGACTCAACTTTATGTCCAAGTATGATGTTGTCCAGCAAACTGACCATCTTCTCAAACTACTGGACATCCCCGAACGAAGTCGTTTGATAGGTCAAATGAGTACTGGACAACAGAGACGTTTATCCTTGGCATGTGCAATCATCCATAAGCCTAGATTGGCTATTCTAGATGAGCCAACAGTAGCCACAGATCCTCTACTCTGTTCCAAAATATGGAAACTTTTGCAAAGATTGTGTACCGAAAGCAAGATGACAATCGTCATCACCACCCACTACATTGAAGAGGCACGTAGAGCACAAGTAGTGGGCTTCATGCGAAAGGGTCAGATACTGGTGGAAGGTGAGCCTGGAAAATTGATGCATAGATTCGATTCGAGCTGTTTGGAAGATGTTTTCCTTCGAATTTGCATCAATCAAAGTCACAAAGCATGTGATGTCCAACAGAGCTCTAATGAAAAAAATAAGGCTCAGATGGATATCCAATTATTGAGAACTTACTCAGATACGCATCCAATAGGAGCTTTTTCTACTATATTTGGTGTTCTTTTGTGGAGATATCTACTGCAGATCAATCGAAATCAAATTTTTCTGGGATTAGTTTTATTTATTCCCTTGAGTAATATATTGACTCTGCAATTTTGTATCGGACCATCACCGAAAAATCTACCTACAGCATGGGTCGCTGAGGATGGACCTGAATATGGAATTCTCCATGCTACAGTGGGAAATTATTCGGGAGCATATGAACAATATTTGGTTCCTTTCTATCCTGAAATAATCAAGAGAACTCTTGATAAACAGATTGTTGATCTGAGAGCTTATGGTGATTTTGAAACCGCAGTGAGAGCTTTCGAAAAATATGATGTAAAAGGAATTATTCACTTGAAACGAGGATTTCCGCAAGCATTCCACAAGAAAATTGAATTCCTCTCTGGCTCAGAGTCAGATGAGACAGGCACCAGAGAAGTTGGTTCAATTCATCTTTTTCTTGATCATTCGAATCCGTTTCTCAGGGATAGTCTTCATTTAGCTGTCCAACTTTCCATACTCAAGACAATCGAACTGACCAAGGAAGCATCATTATCCAAAAGAGTATCAGGCTTACCAATTAAGTTCATCCACGATAGGAGCGAAAAAATATTCCAGCTAAAAGATACAGCAATCGGAAAGTTCATCATCCCAGCGATAATGTTGAACATTTTCTTCGGTTGCGCGTTAGGTGTATCGGGATTATCCATAAGAACTGAAATCGCCGATCGAATGTTTGATCGAAGCTTATCAACATCATTGACTGCTCTGGAGATGATTATTGCTCAAATTATATCTCGCTTGCTCTACTATTTTCCGGCTGCTTTGTACACTCTTTTGGTGGCCTTCATTCTGGTTGGAAGCCCAATTGAACTCTATTCATTCTCCTTATCCTACTGTCTTCTGATCCTAAATATTATAGCTGGTCTTCTATGTGGAATTATGTTCGGGTGTATTTTTTCCTCAATGCAAACCCTCATGTTTTCCACTCTTTCATTCACAATGGTCATGATCTATATTGGTGGACAGATATGGCCATTAGAAGGCTTGCCATACTTTCTACATTGGCTGAGTTGGCTCACACCCTTCACCTATCCGACATATTCATTGAGAGAATTGATGCTCGATGGAGATAAATCATTTTCCCATCTTGTTCTTCCGGGATTGCTGATGAGTATTGCTTGGAACATTTTTTTGTCTATCATGACTTATAATGTTTTTAAATTGAAATGTAATCTTAAATGAGAATCTTGAAAAATTCAAAAAAGAAAATATCCACTCGGACTGGGGAGGATGATAGTTTCTATCCGAAGGACTACTCTCACGATCAGATCGCGAATGTTCCCAGTCCACAAGATGATAGACTTAGAATTTTTGACCATGCGATTTCATTCGTTCATGATTCACTTATGAGTAGGGGCTCGGAGCACTCGGTATAGATGAGTTATCATTGAATTTTCGGGGCTGATCAAAATTGTGATAAGATTGTTTTACATGACGAGAGAATTTTCATTTTAAATTTTGCTTATACCATGTAAATCAATTTTCTGCAAACCTCGGTCCGGCAAGATAAATCTCTTGAAAAAGTTCATCAATCTAGTTATCTATTTTATTCAGCTCAGATATCTATCTTGAGTATGAGTTGGTGTGGAATTTATCTATGTTATGATTCAAATTATTGTCAGTCCATTTTTTCAATGGATCGAGTAATTTCTTACATACTAGTGCGATAGAGAAAGCCTTGACTCACCCTATTTTTGTGATACTCTTGATTTCATGGTTTTCCTCATCTATCTATCTTCTATCTTCTTCTATACTATTATGGCCCATGAAGAGTTGTCTTTATCTGGCTCTTTCTTTTTCTCTTTCTTTCTCTTCCTTTTCCTTCCTCATCTACTACCCGAGGCAGAGGAGAGAGAGAGAGAGAGAGAGAGAGAGAGAGAGAGAGAGAGACGCGCTTTATGCAGGCCAGCACGTCGCGATCGGCCCAACTTGGCCACATCTCGAAATTTACTTAGATAGATTTAAATGGCCCGTCGCATAACGGGCCTTCTGTCTCGCTTTACTCCACGATAAAACTACTCTAATTTTGAGAACTCTGAAAATCCATTGAGTTTTACCCTGTAGCAAACACTAAGACAAGTTAGTTCAGTAAACAGCCAGCTTCGTCAAATTCCATTAGTATTTGACGGGGAAAATGGATTGAAATCTAATCTTTCGATTCCAGCCCAGATCTCATGTTTTTCCTAATTAACAATCAAGCACAGTTTGCTATTAAACATTTGCTCCCGAAGCCATGAAATGTAGATTGTTCCATGAGATTGTGACTCGAACTTAACCTCCAATAATATTCATGGAACAAGCTCTGCTGATCCAGAGAGTATCAATCTCGACAATCATGTTCAATTTTGGTTAACTAGGAAGTCCAAATCACTATACCAGTATCGAGAACTGAAATCATACAAAACGAATTAATAATAAAATCATGACGCTCAATCATGTGCCCGTCAGCCTTCTCGATTAGATTAGACAATTTTTTCATAGAATCTAATAAACAATCATGCAAATAACAAGCTAAATGAGCAGGAATGAAAATCTATTCCACCACTGGTTCGCTTTTTTCCTTCTCACAGCTCTACGCAGAAAACAGAAATCTTTCAGATAGCAACATTTAATTCAACTTGGACACTGTAGATATAAATCTCTCTGTGAATAAAATGGAAAATGGTTAGGCAATGGTTGATTCCGACTAGATTTGATTTGATTTGGAAATTACAGTGAAAAGCACGTTCCAGTAGTTTTCTCAAAAAATTTTTTTTAACTACTCAGCTTTTTTGGTCCCACAAAAGAAAATTTTGACCTAAAATCTCGCCTCATAGAGTATAATTTTTGTCATAATCACACAAATCTGTTAGAAGAGCGTTATGAACGATCATCATTGAATCATGGATAATTCGTTGCTGAAAATACATATGATTTGAGTATACATGTATTTCAATCTTACACTCTGAGAAAAAAGGGTATGAATTACTCCAGGGTCTCGGCCAATAAGATAGAGGAATGGGGCTGCCACTCTGGATAGATGAAAGTCAATGTACAAGTGTAAGCTCTAGGTACATACATGTTAATCTCGATAATACAAGAGTCATGCCCATGTTACTCATAAGTTATGGAGTGAACCAACTTCTATCTTCAGCATAAAGAGCATCAACACAAACTCCATCCTTAGCACGAAATGATCACTCATGGGATGGACATTTATGCAATCTTCACCTTGAATATTCACCACTCCTCCGAATTCGGGATGAGCACCATTGTGTGAACAATATGAACAAACACCATGGACTTTTCCCTAAGAATCTCACATGAGAACTATATCTTGACCAAAACCCCGGGTCCTCAAGATTTCTCCAATAGCAAGATCAATAGCGCTACCACTAGCTGACATCTTATTCTGATCTTATACAGATCTCTTTGACAGTCTTGAAGAAATCTTTTAGAGAATATTTTCGAATTAGAGACTCTTGATACTGGTTGATAGCCTTTGGTCTTGAGAAGTTTTCGATTCCTCAATATAATGATCAGACGAGATGATAAATAATTATCAACTTCAGAGACATTGGAAATATTTATAAGGACATGTCCGGAAAACGGGCTTTTTTGGCCCATGTCCGATTTCGATGAAAAGTATATATTCTGAAAGATCATGGCCTATAAATCACAGAAATATAATTTTTAAGGCGCTCAAATAAAAGGTTCTCGAGTTTTCAACATTGGAAGTTTGATAGAAAAATTGCGCAGAATCGGAAATTTTGATAGATAAACCCATGAGATGCATCATTCTGGATTGGGAAATCTTGAAGGGAGTCATCTACTCAGTTTTAGCCAGATTTTGGCTGACAAAAAAGGAATTTTCCCAGAAAATGCTACAATATGTAAAAAAATCACTAGAATTCATATATCGATTACAATGAATAGGTTCATCTCCGTTTGATGAGATTGAATTCGTGATGGTGTGATTTTTCAGACGAGTTTTGATAGTTCAATCATACTTTCCCACTCTTCCAGATTTTCATATAGTGTAGTTAAGTGAAAGACAAGTTTGACTTTTGATTGAATGAGTATTATTGTCAAAGTGATTTAAGGATATTATTTTGAGAGACTCTTCTGTAGAAATAACAAAAGATCAACATCGATAAAGGGATTTATGAATACATGTATTTTGAAAAGAAAGACTCTCGTTTTGAATGTACAAGTAACCATCAACGTTAAAGTGAAGGCAGGACCATATGATCTTGATACTCTGAAAGAAAATCGATGAAACAATCGATGAGAAGAATAGAGATGCATATTCATATCAAACACTTACCAATCTAAATCAGAGCCTTCATCCTCAGCCTCGATGCCTTGAGCAAAAGTGCTATCGAGAGAGGCAGCTGGAGCGGGACTCTCAAAACCACTCCCAACAATTGATAACAAGCACAGTGCATGGAGGCAAGGACTTATAGTTCTTCGACCAGATAAGCACTTGCAGTACCAATCCACTGCTCTGTCTGTACCTTCTTTGTCAAGATCAATCAGAACAAAAACGTGATAAGTCTTGTTGTTGTGATATCTTGAAGGAAGTTTTGCTCTGAAGAGATAAGGCGAGTCTACTTCAATTCCGAAGGCTATGAAAGCCTGGAGAAACTCTAAGGACTCTTGATGTAGCTTCAGCTATGGAATAGGCTCTTGAGATTCATGGAGAGGATGGCGGTACTTTAGAGCAAAATCCTAGAGTTCCATTGGTTGGAAGTTTTTTCGAGAATTTGATGTTTTGGAATGGTTTTAAGTAGTTTATCTCGAATTATTTCAAGAAAGTTTTTACTGAATTCCCAATCAAACAATGAAAAAAACGAATTTCCTGATCAGAATAGCTGTTTTCCAGTTTTTTGCCTGTAACTTTTTTTCCGACAGTATGAGCTCTACTTTTGATGACATTTTTGGCTAGCTCATGTTAATATACATCATATTATCTCAAAACTTTCCTGCCATCAAAGTATTTAGTGGCCAAAATGGGCAAAAAACTGTATTTTTAAGTGTTTTTTGGTCATAACTTTTTTTCCGCCCATTTAACTCATATTTTTGAGAACATTTTTGAAAGTACAATAAAAGAACGCATTCTAATATAATCTAATTACCCTGCCATCAAAACTCTCTGAGGGTCATCAAGCGAGAAATTCACTTTTCACCACTATTTTCCTTAATTAAATGTCTTAAAAACTATCGGACTTCATTTCCGAGGCTCATTTCCGATTTCTCATTAAAATCTATGCAAAAAAACATGTTCTCGGGAATTTTCGAAAAAAGTTCTGATCCTCAGATCACTTTTCCGCTATCTCGAGTTCGAGAGATCGGACTGGATTATCGACTTCAGATTCGGAATCCTCGCAAAAAGTTCAGTTGAGGACAAACAAAAAATAATAATGGGCCAATTCCGGACATGTCCTTTATACAAATCAGATTAGAAGTTGAAGCAGCCAAACATGACTATGGACTTCATTATAACCGCAATGTAACTGGTATCATGGCTATATTTCGCAAGGGTGGGTAGCGGCTGATAACACCGATTCCAGACTTATCTCTTCCTTCAAGAGAGTCAGTTTGTCTGTACTAATCTCATACTAAGCGGTTGTATTAATGATGATATTTTTTGTTCATGAGTTCATATCTTATCGAACTTTTCAATGTTGTTGAAAAAATGAAATACTACAGAGCAAAGAGAGCAATTTTAACGCAATATAGAGATACTCAATTTACATTTTCACCATCACTTCAGGCGATTCCTTGAATCTTTCATGGAGGTGAGATGAATTTATAAACTTTCTGCTTTTCAACAGACTAAAATTTGGACTCAGTTGCTCTTGCAAGCTCACGAGTTGATGCGATTGACTAAGGAAACTCGATATTAATAATAAGTCATAACTTTCGGAATAAGTTGCAATATGAAGCACAAAGGAGAATGTGCTGAAGTTTTTTGTCCTAATGAAGTAGTGAATGGTCAACAAAGTGAAGAAGTCATCACCAGGAATGCTGAATTTAACTTCGAGATAAGAGAATCATTGCTAACGTAAGGAATTTTTAAACTTCTGCATATCGTTGATGCTTTCATTTTACACATTAACACTAGGAAAAATTTATTCTGTAGAACTCGATTTCGATCACTTACGGATATTCGAGCACTTTACAATTGGATTCTTGGTATGATCTTCATACACTTTCTCTCAAACTGTATCAACTATGTTTTCAATTCACAAGAGTAAGTTAACTGTATAACTTGGTATTGCTTCGAATCGTCTTCGACATTTATTCCATGATCAGCTTTTTTATGCACTCTACAGTCTGGAAACGGAGGTCAATTTGCTGAAGTATGGCTTTCGTAATTTTGATATTGTTATTCTCCTGGAGATTTTTTATGCTCTATGGTCCATCAGCCAATGGATCCTGGCAAACTCAAGAGGTTAATCAATCCTGGTGGCTTTATCTATTTTAAGCTAATATTTTCTTTCTCTTTCGATACATCATCCATAGCTAAGGTCAATAATTGCTTACTACTCTTGATCCAATTTGTCTTGATTACAATCTACATTGTGGTACCAATAGCTGTTAGACTCAATTATGACATGTCCTTTGCTATTGGTATGGTTACAACAATAGAACAGGTAAGATGTGGACAAATTGAGAATATCTTGGTCTCTATTATGATCTGGTCATTTTAGATCAGAATTTCCATGAAAGTTTATTCCTTCTGGATTGAAAGTGCCAAAATTGATCGAAGTGAGTATGGTTATTACTCCAATCTCACCCAAAGCTCACCCAAAATTATTGTTCTCAGATGAATCCGTACCATTCTCTCAATTCATCTACTTTTGGTTTGCTCCAACTTTTCTATTTCGTCAATCTTATCCAAGGTAAGTAACATGAAAAGGATAGATAATTTCCCATTTTCATCGCCATTCTTTGGTCAAAATTGTTACCCAGGAATGTTCTCTTTTTGATTCGGTTATAGGGCAAAGAGTCGAAGTTGGTTCAGATGTTTGGCTTACATTTTCGAATTCTTAGCATGCATTTTTGTGATCGGAACCATTGTTCGACGAGTCCTTTTCGATGGCATTTGGGATCTGAAAAATCATCCCATCCAAATCAATAATATTTCAAGAACTTTCTTGGAATTGGTCTTGGCTGCCATCTCTTTAAAGATTGTGATTGGATATCTACTATTCCATTGTTGGCTCAATGCTTGGGCAGAAGCCTTGAAATTCGGTGATAGACACTTCTATGGTCCATGGTGGCTTTGTAGTTTTGCCAGTCAATATTATCGTCACTGGAACCCTCTTGTCCATCAATGGCTAAAATTTTACGTCTACTTTCCAGTGAGTGAGGTGAGCTTTTCAAATATCAAAAAATAATCATTATTTCTCAAAACTAATGGAAATTATCCCCACACGCACAATTGATGGGAGCTGTTTAAGGGACCTAAACCTGTAATGATGTATTTATCCATAATTATCAAAATTGCTTCATCTTTAAATCTTTCTCTCTCAAGAGAATGGGACGTACTTGGGCATTCTTTTTGGTGATTGTCTTATCTTCGACCATCCATGAATACTGTATCGCATTTGCAGCTGGATTCTTTTTACCTTTCCTTTTGATAAATGTCTTGGCATTATCGAGTTTGTTATATCTTTTCGAAAGATTAACTGACATAAAGAACAGTGTGGTACCGCATCTGATCATTTTTACTGGTACTTGGACGGTATGGACATTCTTCTTAGCCCTTATTGGATTGGAGATTCATTATCGCTCTCATTGTATTCCCATCTCGGAGGTAAGATTTCGATTAATCACAAGCTCTACAAAGCTATAGTGATCTTTCTAAAATAGGTTCATGGATCATGGAACTTCTTCGTACCGAGGATTTTCAGTTGTATCAAGTTGGTGTGAAAACAATTTTCCAACTTCTTTGGGTAAAACCATGAGCCCAAAGAATCGTTTTTTTTGGATATTCATCATTATCACTTTTTCATTGTAATATGGAAATTTGCATTCTGAATTTAATTGGAATTGTGAAACAGGAAGAACAATTTTCAAAATTGAATTCCCACCATCTCCCTCCATATTCGAAACATCAATTATTTACCATCTCTGATAGTGACTGAGTGTCTAATACTCATAATTCTCAATACTCGTCCTTTTGGATGGAAACATATTCGAAATTTCAATCAAAATTCTTTATTCTGGAAGAGATAGATAATTATCAAGAATAAGTGAATTCGCCTTGATACCTAAGCTCACTAGCTATTAATAGTTTGCTGATCAGATCACACTTCGATGATTTGAAATAAAAACTAAAATGTGTCTAAAATAGATGAAATCTCATGAAATAAAAAAATACCAGAAATTCAATCAATCCAGGATTCTGATCAATCATGATCAAAACTAGTGGAAAGATCAAAATGAGATGAAAAAGTTTCATGAACACAGTAAGTCAATACCGGTGATCAATCATACCCCTCGCTGAGACCACGAATTTATATTCACACAGAGAATATCCATTCATCTGACAAAGAAATATGTGTAAAAAAATTTACAATATTTTATATCTCGTAAATCATGCAAACAGAAACCGAATAAAGATCTCAAAAAAAGTTCTGAACATTCGAACCGACAGATCTGTACTCATTTCTGATGTAACAAATTGAATTGCGCGCCACTAGAGCTACCAAACAATCTTTTTTTGCAAGCCGATTAAAGTGACAGTGCGATTTGATCAAGTACAATTAGATTCCGGTGAAACAATTTTAATCTTAATCAGGTAATTGTGAAGTGAATTTATTTAATTGTGTTTGTGTGTGTGTGTGAATCAGAAGCAATTCATTGAGCTGTCAAAATGGGTACCGATGTTGGTTTCTCTGATACTGGTAAAATTCTTAAAATGGAATGTGATTACAGTGCTACTTGTGATGATAAGATACCGATGTGCAAAAAACTTGCCAAGGTGGGTCTAATGATTAGTTTAAATTTATTGATTCATATTTAGTTTGTTTATTGTGTGAGTGATTGTATGAAGAAATATAATGTTAATGTGGTTACCATCTACAGGAAGGTAAACTTGATCAAGCGCTGGAACAGTTGTTGTCTTTGGAAAAGCTTACTAGAACTGTGAGTAAAGTTCTGTCATTACATCTCAATCTAGAACACTTGATACACATTAAGTGGTGGTGTATTATGAAGAAAGAGGTTAAATTTGTTTTCATAATATTCATTTTCTCCACTTTAGGCTGCTGACACCTTTTCTACAAGCCGTCTTTTGGTTGCCATTGTGGAGCTGTGTCATGAAGCTAAAGATTGGAAATTACTCAATGAAAACATTGTAGCTTTAAGCAAACGGCGAGGTCAGATCAAGAAAGCGATCACTGATATGGTCCAAAAGTGTTGTGAATTTGTCGATCCCATGTCTGATCGAGAGCAACAATTGATTTTGATTGATACGCTCCGAACTGTTACCGCTGGAAAGGTAAATATAATCATTTCCTCATCTCACTTAGGCTCAGGTAACAAATTTTTACCCTCTATTATTATTTCAGATTTATGTGGAGGTTGAAAGAGCTAGATTAACCCTGAAATTGGCCTTGATGAATGAAGCAGAGGGCAAAATTGAGGAGGCTGCTAATATTCTTGGTGATCTTCAAGTAGAAACTTTCGGTTCTATGGAAAAGCGAGAAAAAGTTGAATTGATACTCGAGCAGATGAGATTGTGTTTGTTGAAAAAGGACTTTGTTAAAGCACAAATACTAAGCAAAAAGATTCACACCAAGTTCTTCGAAGATGAAAAAGTTCAAGATCTCAAGCTCAAATATTATGATCTGATGATCCGAATCGACGAACAAGACGCAAACTATCTGAACATCTGTAAGCACTACATGGCTGTTTTCAAAACACCTATGGTTCGCGAAGATGCAAAAAAGAAGCACGAAGTATTGAAGCACATGGTACTCTACATTGTTTTGTCTCCATTTGATAATGAACAATCAGATCTAATCCATCGTGTCAAGATTGAGAAAGATCTAGCCGAGCTACCCAATTACAATGATGTTCTCAAATTCTTCACCACATCTGAATTGATTGATTGGCGTGGTTTCGTCCAAGGATTTGAAGACATTCTTCGAACTGGTTCAACAGATTGTCCAGCCACTGCTGTTTATGGTTTCTCAGATATGGGTAAAAAGAGATGGAAGGACCTCAAAAGCCGTGTAGTAGAACACAATATACGAATTATGGCCAAATACTACAAACGAATTCGCCTGGAACGAATGGCACAGCTTTTAGATCTTCTGCTCGATGAAACCGAGGAGATATTAAGCAATTTAGTGGTTAACAAGACCGTATGGGCAAAAGTTGACCGTTTAGAGGGTATCGTTAATTTCGAGGCACACAAAGATCCTAATGAGGTTCTAAATGATTGGTCTCATAATGTTAATGCTTTGATGAACTTGATTTGCAAAGTAGATCATTTGATCAACAAAGAAGAGATGATTCACCAGCACATGAATATTTCTAGAATGGAAGCATAATATCATTACTATCTATCGTCATTTAAAGTGAATAAAGATCATTTTATAAAACTTATAATCAAAATTCGAAACGATCTCTAATTATCATCGATCCATGATTCCAACACAATATCTGGCATCAGGGCTATATTTCGCAATGGCATTTGATGCCTTATGATTCAATCTCAGCGCTAATTTTTTCTGAACGACTTTGTGTATCACAAAACATGGTTTTGTCCCAATTTTCTTCGAAAACAAAATCAGACACAATGAGGATCTTCAAGTTCTACTCCTTCTTCTCTCAGAAATACGTATTGACTGTTGATCCCAATGCATTACCTAAGTTCAGCATTCTTCAAGCCACCTTTCTTCCTGTTATTGAACTTTTACCAATTTTCTAAGATAGATTTCGAAGAAAAATGTGCTAAAACTGAATTCTCAAGAGAATTTATGGAAACAAATGAATGGCTAAGTCATCAGGTTTTTCGTTCAAAATCGGAAAATCTTTATCAACGTGAGAACTTTTTCAGATTGAAATTTTTATCCCTCCCATTGTCAACAATCTAATCCCATTTTATTCTATCTCATGCAGTCCTCATTTTGAGCAATTTATAATTTGATTCTCGGAATATTCATCATTTATCTCTTCTGTCATTGCATAAATTATATTCTCGGTCCACAAGAGTGAGATGACAGCTAGTTTATCGATATAACCATGCTCGGAAAAATTTTGACTCTTAATTCTTCCATCACCTTATTTCAGCTTTGAGAGATACTTCAAATTAATCAAACATGAGTTCCACAATTTTCACATTGGGCTCATCCTTGAATTCTTCTACCTATACTCTCTGGTGTGCTGTATGCTTCTACCTGGTATGCTCTCTGGTAGATATATCAATAGGTCAGAATATGGATGATACCAAAAAAATTCTCTTCTTTGAAGCTTATAACTTTTTCTCAATAGTCAATAGTCAAGAATATGCTATTCGATTGTTCATTAATATTGATAAGCATATTTTCTCTGACAATTTTACCCAATAATTCCACTAACGGTTTCATCACTCTTTCGTTCCTTGCATCTCTCATCAGCTATTAAAAAGCATCAAAATGAGCCAATCTGCCCCAAAGCCTAGGGAAAAATCAAAAAATTACTCGATGTAATGATCAGACGAGATGATAAATAATTATCAACATCAGAGACATTGGAAAAAAGTTCGAATAATTTTATACAAATCAGATTAGAACTTGAAGCAGCCAAACATGACTATGGACTTCATTATAGCCGCAATGTAACTGGTATCATGACTATATTTCGCAAGGGTAGATATCGAATGATAACACCGATTCCAGACTTATCTCTTCGAAACCACTTTATGCACCAAAAGTTATGACAACGTCTTCATTTTATTAGAAAAAAAAGATAAAATCAAACTTATCAAGGTTCTCTGAGGTTCACTCCTTCTCCTTTTAGATGGATGTAGAAATATGTTGAGCGGTGATGCAAGAATTGATCCGCTAAAACATCATTCGAGCTACTTTTATTACTGATTTTATTGTTGGACTCTTTTTCAATTCTCTGCAATGAATTCTGATGGAGAATGTCCCGAAATTATATGTTCAAGAGAATGTGTGAATAAACAAAAGAATGGTGAAGTGGTTCCTCAAAATACATTCATTGGTTTTTCATTTGAAGCCAGAGAATCGTTATTAACGTGAGACATTTTTCCGATTTATTCTCAATTTGATTACTCTGTTTTATTAAACTTATTTCATGAACTCCAGGCCTCATTTTCGTTCTCTAACTCACCTCCGAGTAATTGACAATTGGATTCTTGGCGTTTTCATCGTTTACCTTTTATGTCACCTTACTAATTATGCACTCAATCCGAATGAGTGAGTAGATACTAACGTTACAATTAATTGCTGGATTCAATGGGGTCATGATAACTCTTTGAAGTTAATCATCTCATTATAGATTCAGAATAGACATCAAATTAATTCAGCATGGGCTTCGAAATTTTCACATCGTACTCATTCTTGAATTTTTCTATGCTCTCTGGTCGATCGGTCAATGGGCCTTGGCTCACATTGAAAGTATGTGTTCATCACATAAACTGTATACGCTGGGTATATGATAAATTCAAGTCAATTCATTAAGTTTGTTTTTCTTTTATTTGAAGAAAATCGTTTTTCGATACCAATTCAATTCATTTTGGCAATGGTCTACATCATCGTTCCGATTGCTTTCAGATTCAAATATGATCTCTCTTTTGCAATGGGAATGTTTTTGGCAATTGAACAGGTAATTTTTATTTTTTATCGATTCCTTCTCAAGATTCTCCCAATATTTCAGTAGCTGCTATTCGAATTCAATGATTAATTTTTTCTGGATCTTTTTTAATTGAACAATTATGTGACTAGATCCGCATTCTGATGATGGTTTACTCTTTTTGGATCGAAACTGTTGTGAGTGGAAGAGAAGGTAAGTATATAGCCACAGCGTGTTTCTATTGATAGCACTCAATTGAATTAAGAATTTAAAAATTTCCACAAATTTGCAGGTAAAACAGCAACCTTCTATCAATTCATCTACTTCTGGTTTTCTCCAACTCTTTTATACCGTTCATCATATCCTAGGTATATTATATATTTGTTAAATCTACAGCTCAAACGATTTGTATTAAGATTCTAACCAAAAATTGATGATTCAAAATATCAAAATATCTATTCTCAGGTCAACGAGTCGAAGTTGGGTGAAATGTATGACTTACTTCTTGGAATTCTTTGCTTGTGTCGCAGCATTATTAATTTTCGGCCGCCATATAATCATTGATGATATTTGGAATTCAGAAAATCATCCAATCAAAATAGCAAGCATGCCAATGAAATTTTTCAAATTCTTTTTGGCCTCCATCTGTGCTTCTCTTCTCTTTTGGTTCTCATTTTTCCATTGTTGGCTCAATGCTTGGGCGGAAGCTTTAAAGTTTGGTGATAGACACTTCTATGGTCCTTGGTGGATCATCACTTTTGAGAATAAAATCCACCGCCTTTGGAATCCTCTGGTTCATCAGTGGTTGAAATGTTATATCTACTCTCCTAATAAAGAGGTTCGCTATGATCACTCAAACTGGAGCAAAAACTCTTTTTATCATATGAATACAGTTCTGTATTGCCCAGTCTTCCCAACGATGATCTAGACTAACAGATTTTCTTCTCATTGCAGAGGATAGGAAGGAAAGGAGCTTATTTTATGACGATGGTCATTTCAGCGATAGCACATGAATACTCAATCGGATTTGGTTCTGGGTTTTTAGTTCTTTGGACTTCTTTCTTCCTCTTGGGAGCATGTATTCCCATCTTTTTCGAGCGGAAATCAGGCAAAATGACGAATTGTCATTCTTTTTTGAATGCGGAAAACATTTTGGCACTCTCACTCAATTCAATGTTTTACATGTTCATCGGACTTTATATTGCTTTCGAGAGCTATTATCGGAGAAATTGTTCAACAACCCAAGGAGTAAGTCGTTACATTAGAAATTAATTAATTAATTTGCTCAAGATTTTTTATCTCTCCGATAGCAAAATCAAATAACTGACTTCATCGTACCAAAGCTCTTCAATTCTATTGAGTTTATAAGAGACTCTAAGGTGAATTCCTCTTCTCTATGAAGCTTCTCACTTCCTTTCAATAATCAAAATGATATCCAGAAAAATTTGTTGAATATGTTATAAAGATTAACACCGAACAATTTTCCTCCAGATTTCATTGGTCTCTGATAATGGCAACCCATTTTTATCTCACATTTGCTATTAAAAGCATCAAGAATGAACCAGTTTCCACCATAGACTGGAAAAAAATTAGAGCGAATTCCAATCTAATGATCGTAAATAAGAAAATATGTAATTTACTTACCAGGATGAAACTTTTCAAGGAAAGCTCAAGAGAAGCCAGACTTATAAAAAGATGCCGATTATCGAGATGTTCCAATATTTGGACAATAAGAAGTGAATCTTTGGGTTTCGAATGCTTAGCCACTTTGAGCAATGATTTCAGATAGCTTCGTATCTGGAGATGAATTACAAAAATTAGTGGAAATGATACAATAATGGTGGAAAATTCATTGACTAACTTTTCCTTGTGTATAAGAACCGAAGAAAAAATGTGTA
The DNA here is from genome assembly GCA_003956705.1 of Brevipalpus yothersi. Taxonomy (NCBI): domain Eukaryota; kingdom Metazoa; phylum Arthropoda; class Arachnida; order Trombidiformes; family Tenuipalpidae; genus Brevipalpus; species Brevipalpus yothersi. Next base: position 72,022 of record QZCP01000104.1, read on the forward strand.
GATTGGCCAGCAAGAAAATTGAGTAACAGAAATACGGAGAATACAATTTTGATTATTGAGGAGAGTTCAATGAAAAAAACGTAATATAAAACTAGTACTTGAGCCATGAAGGTAGAAATGAAGGCTGTATTGCCAAAAGGTCTATAAAAATCGAATATATCCATGAGTTCCATGAAGAAAGAGACAACTTCTCTCAGATGATGTGAAGTTTTTCTTCTTTTATCAGAACTAATCTGAAACTCTTCTTCTAGTGATTCAATATATTTACCAATCAAATAAAGAGTGAAAAACCCTAGATTGGAAACATTAGGGCCAAAAGCGATGATCAGAACACTTGCATAAACATGATATATCATCCAAAAAATTCCAAAAGCCCAATAACTTTTGTCTGTCCAAAAGAACCATGGTAATGTGAGAAAGCATGTGGTCACAAAGCATCCAAGTATTTGAGACCTCGTGAAATGATTGAAAAGTTTCAATTCACGATGGAAAGGTCCATTACCATGGAAAAATCCTTTCGAAAATGTTTCTGCAACTACGATCCAACGTTGTTTTCGTGAACTATTAATAGATAATTTGACAAAAATTTGAGCCAAAGTTATAGCGATTAGCCACTGGATCAGGAGAAAATTGAGAGCTTTTCTGGCACCGGTTAATTTATAAAACGGATCACATAGGTAATAAATCCATACACTTTCATCATCGATCACAAGTAGTAGCAGAAATTTTGTGATCAAACACAAACTAGTGACCAGAACAATCCATGAGAAGAGAATATTTCGTTGTCCATGTTGAGAATCTTCTTGTAAGTAAGGAATGAAGACAAGCTGATAATTGAAATAATTTCTTAACGATTTCAATTTTTTCTGTTGATCGTAAAAAGCTTCCATCACTCTCCATGAGAATCTCAAAACTGAGGCTATCTCATTATCTGTACACGAAGTTTTGGGATCCATATTTTAAAAAGCAAATATTATTTCACACTTTCCCATAAATTAAGTTGTTTTTATTGACTCTTTTGGTATATTTACTTTACTCTATACTTTAATTGAATATTGAGTTTTTTTTAAAAAAACGCTCTCTTAGTCCTTACATTCTGAGCGACACTACTTTTTCGTGACACAATCAATTTTTGTCTAGTAGGTTTCATGATTCTGAACATCTTGCAACGTCACTTTTCTGCTTTTCTCATGAGAATGAATTTCATCAATCATCCCTGATAATGGCAAGTGAAAGCTCAGATAGAAGGCGGTCTAGTAGATGCCTCTCCAAAATTAAATCGATTTTTTAAAGAAATAGCTTATTCGCTTCAGATCAATCTGTTTGCGATTCCTCAATTCTCATGATCAACAATCATTGATCTGAATTTAGATTATATTTCATAAGATAATTATGCGTAAGATAATCAAATTGGCGCGTGGAAGAATAGAATGATAGATCTTGGCCGTGGATAGAAAGTATTCTGATTATAAGATCCGACATGAACTCTCTAGTAGGCTTGATGATTCATCAAAGTGATCTTGAACTTTGATTTCTTGACTCTGAGAAGAACTTTCATTTTTGGGCTGTCAATCGCATCATTTAGATAGAGCAATATCTCTCATAGAGCAAGACACGATTCATTCGTCTGAAAATATCGTTTGAGGATAATGATATTCATGAAGATGATTTATTCTCATTAGATTCTTCCAGTTTGTCTCTTGTGTATTGAAAACCTCTCTGGACTCTTCGAACAAATTCTTCTTTACCTAGAGCAAAGAGCATTTGTCCTATTGGTATGCCATGAGTTTTGTTGCTAAGACAGAGTCTCACAAGGGAGAAAAAATTCCTGAAATCTGCACCTTTCGATTCACAGAAAGCTTTGAGAAATCCTACTCGCAACAATCTACTTCCACTTGCATCCCATTCTTTTGAGACCAGATCACAGCATCCATGACAGAGATCATCTGGTAAAATAGAGGATACATTAGCAATGAACAATACTGAGGAAAATTATCAAACTAGTTACCTAAGTTTTTCAATGATGCAAAACGTTGACAGTTCCAACTCAATTCCGGTTCATCCCAAACGAATCCAACCTCATCAGCAAAATCTCCAAAACTGTTGAAACGTTCCTATAAAGGTGGATTTTTAGAAGTTACTGGGCTTCAACAGAAAATTCACCAAGTGACTTACTGGGACTTCACAGAAAAGGAAGAGAAGATACTCATCGGTGTGATTTTTCAATTTTTCTTCTCCAAATCTATCAACCAAGTACTGGCGAAGGGTTTGTACAAATATTTGTCGATTATTTTTTATCTGTGAATGCATATAAAATCTATTGAGAACATTGAGCTTGAAGAGACTCAATCTTGTGCTCTGTTTGGCGAGATTTTCAATCTCAAAAATTTCTGCCAATTCATCCATCGATGCTATTTGGATAGCTTCTGGCCTCCAGCCTCCACCAGTGAGTAATAAAAAGTTAGCAACAGTCTCAGGAAAATAATTCTTTTTTCTCAACTTATCAACTCGAAAATCATCATTTCTCTTGCTTAATTTGGTCCCATCTTCATTCAATAATAGAGGTAGATGTGCAAATGCTGGCGGTGTCCACCCAAAAGCCTGATACATCATCAGATGTTTTGGCGTTGATTTGAACCATTCGGTACCACGTAAAACATGAGAAATATTCATGAGATGATCATCGACAACATTGGCAAGATGATATGTAGGAAAATTATCTGATTTAAGTATGACAAAATCTCCCTCAGACAGTGAAGTGTCCACAGAACTTGTACCAACAACTCCATCATTGACAGTTATCATACCAGGTATCAATTTAAATCTAATGGCATGAGATTCACCACTTTCCATTCTTTCTTTTGCTTCATGTTTATCAATATCACGACAGCGTCCATCATATCTGAAAACTTGTCTATTCTTGACAGCTTCTTTACGCATCAAATCCAATCGAGATAAACTACAAAAACATGGGTAAGCAGTATCATTATCAACCAATTCTCTTGCCTTTGTTTTGTAAATATCCAGACGACTAGACTAGGAGGAAGAGGAAAAGAAATCGTTCAATACGAGAGATCGATAATAATGTTTCGGAATGTCCAGCAATCAATATATTCCAATCACCTGCACATAATTTGGATAATCTTCGGTGGTGAATGGTCCTTCATCGGGCATTATTTTAGCCCAATTGAGTGTATCAAGAATGCTTTCCATTGCTTGAGGAACAAGGCGATCCTATTGAGATTGATGTGATAAATGATGACGAATTAAGAATTTTGCTTGAATAAATACCATTTACCTGATCGGTATCCTCAATACGAAGTATGAAGGAACCTTTATGTTTTCGGGCGAAAAGATGATTAAATAAAGCTGTCCTCAGACCACCAAGATGTAAATATCCTGTTGGACTTGGAGCAAATCGGACACGCACTGCCATCGAAATGGATCCACAATAGTAATTGAATAAATTTACAATTAAAACTGATTCAAACCATCACAAAAAGAAAAAAAAGTACAATATTCAAAAGTTTCGAAACATAATCATGTAAAAAGCGTGCGTTTGTTATTGATTTGAATAGGAAAGAGATGAGATTGCGTCAGTCTTTTGAACCGGCAACATGTACTGTGAGCTTCTATCTGTTGATGTTAAAACTTGGTCCTAGCTGAGCTATGCGCTGAAAATTTTATGCAAATTTAAATTGAAAATTGGCAACATTTTGACCACCTACTGTTACAGACATCATCTATCAATTGAGTGTAAACGAGTTAGAATTCATTATCTACTTCCCTTCCATTTATAATACACAAAATCTCAAAATAGCTATCTACTCGTTAGTAGAGCATTAGAGAGCGAACATCTCCCATGAGAAGGTAGAGAATCAAAATGTTAAAATTGATAAAAACAAGAAATAGAAAGATTTACATCATCTATCACTAAACTAATTTAAATTCCCAAATCAACAATCAGTCATTAAAATTTTCGTTACAAAACTTCCCTGGTAAAGAGCTTCCAGGTAATGTTCTTCCGTGAATATCATGCCCACCGAACGGTTGAAAATTAACATTACCAAAAACAAAAATCCTATCCCACAGCTAGTGTCTGCGTCGTATCCCGATAGAAATTTCTCAAATTCCATACCATAAAATAATTATTCATATATCCTCAACCCTATCACCTCCCCCAAATTAACATCCGTTTCCGGGGGCAAAAAATTCCTCAAAAAAAAATTATCAACTGATGCAATATTTTACAATTGATGGCGCCAAACATATCAATTAGATGGCGCTTTTCCAATGCTTGTACATGCAAGCCTTGAAGCCGGCGTGGGCAATAAAAATTGTTGAAAATTTTTGGCTGATGATAATCACGCGTTTTCAGCATTTTTCTTGTAGCAATCCAAAATCTTTTTGTGACTAATGAACATCGGTTAATTGTGATTTGCCGCTTTGATTGAGGCTTTATTTTTCTTTTGTGAATTCATCTTTTCTCTCCATTGTGAATATTTACTAGTGTTTTGTGTGTGTGTGTATATTCGATTGTGTGTCCATTAGTGAACATGGGTGAATCAGTGAGTTTCAATGATTTCCAGATGATCATTGTTAATTTGTTAAATGAAGACAATAAAATTCGTACTGAAGCTGAGGTCAGTAAATGTATCATGTGTTTGTGGGGTGTTTAAATAATTGTCCAGAGAGTGTGTGTGTGTGTGTTAATGTGTCCATCTTGGAGATGATCAATAGTTTAATGATGATGGTTGTTTATTGTTTTATTTCTTTCTAGACTCGATTTGAAAATCTTCAAGTGATACAAAAGGTTGAATATCTTATGAAAATTATTTCAGAATGTTCTATGGGAAATGAGGTATGTAATCTTTTATCTGAGCTCTCCTCTTTCTCCTAGACAATGACGTTCATCCTGATCAAAAGGGTTTTAAATGACATTGTTACCTAGACACAGTGAACATCAACGTCATGTCTATTGTTTCTTGTATTCTATTTTACAGGTTTTACAATTATGTATCGTTCTGTTGAGGAGACAATTTTTCACCAATTTCGAAGCAATCGCCCAAAATACTACGCCCGAAGCTCAAAATCTGTTGAAGAATCAGATTATACATCTAATAAAAACCACTAATGATCACGGATTGAGGAAAAAATTGTGTGATTGTGCAGCTGAACTAACGAAAAGATTTATCGGTATGATGGATAATATGAAAAATATATTGAGCAAAAAGAAATCTAAAATATTTATATATATTCTTCTTTCTCTCTTGTTTTGACCTTCATTTATAGATGACAATGGCAATAATCATTGGCCTGAACTTCTCGCTCTCATGTTTGATTGTGCTAATTCTCAAGATTTATCACTTAAAGAATGCGCTCTGATTCTTCTGAGGTTTGTTAATTTGATTCGATCGAACAGCAAACATCTTTATTCATCATCCTATCAATCTTCTTATCTCGTTAATAGTTCTGTCCCAGGAATATTTGGTAATCAACTTGAAAGATATCTCGATGTCATCCGACAAATGTTGCTACACTGTCTCACTGAGGGCCCAACAACCAATTTAGAGGTATTTTCCGATCAAATTTCCACCTATGATGGCCACTAATCATTCTTTTCTGTGTCCAGATTCGAACTGCAACCGTGAAAGCTGTCTCTGCTTTCATATTGTGTTATGAGCATGAAAAAGTTGTTATAAAGACCCTCTCCGAATGTGTTCTCCCCATCATTCAACTTATAGTCTTAACCATCCCTCAAGAAGGTGAACATTGTGATATCATTCTGAAAGCAATGTCTGATATTGCTGAGAAATGTCCTCAGTATCTTCGTTGCCAATTTGATGCCCTCATCCAGTTATGCTTGAAAGCCTTGGAGGGAGCCGATATAATGGATTCGAGAAAACATTTATGCATCGAAATGATTGTGTCTTTAGCTGAAAATGCTCCATCAACAATTAGAAAGCGAGGTGCCTCATATCTTGGGCAATTAAGTGAGTTGTCTCGCCTTGTTTTCCTCTTCTTGTAGAATTCATTATTTTCATTATTTTTTTCTCCTCCCTCTCATCAGTCAACCACTTGCTGATAATGATGACCAAAATTGAAGAAGAAGAAGATTGGGCATTGGCGGATATTGTTGAAGACGATGATTTTGAAAGGTAGGAATCAAGGAGGGATAATCCTTCAGATCAGTTCTAAAGTATAATTTTAATTTTTTCTAGTAATCATGTGATTGGTGAAACATCATTGGATAGGCTTGCTTGTTCTGTTGGTGGTAAAACAGTCTTACCTCTAGTTCTGGCTAGTTTGACTCCTATGCTTCAAAATAGTGATTGGAAACATCGATTCGCTGCCCTCATGGCTGTATCTGCAGTTGGAGAAGGATGTCACGATCAAATGTTACCGCTTCTTCCGAAAATGGTTGAGGGACTGTTGCCATACTTGAATGACTCTCATCCTCGTGTTCGATATGCTGCTTGTAATGCGCTTGGACAAATGGCCACAGATTTTAGTCCCGATTTTCAAGAAAAATTCCATCATGAAGTGATCCCAAAATTACTTGTTCTCCTGGATGACCATGAAAATCCACGTGTTCAAGCTCATGCAGGAGCCGCATTGGTTAATCTTTTTGAAGAATGCTCGCCTAAAATAGTTAACATATACATCGATATGGTTGCCAACAAGCTGGGCCAACTCATAGAAATCAAAATGAAAGAGTTACTAGACAAAGGAAGAAAGCTTGTTCTCGAACAGGCAGTTGTGACACTTGCCTCACTTGCTGACTCAGCGCAAGAGAATTTTGTAAACTATTATGACAAGTTCGTTCCTGGTCTAAAATACATTATTGAGATGTCGAACACAGATGAATTGAAATTGCTTCGTGGAAAGGCAATAGAATGTATAAGCCTTATTGGACTAGCCGTTGGAAAGGAGAGGTTCTGTAATGATGCTAGTGATGTGATGAATATGCTTCTAAAAACTCAAACTGGTGAGCTCGTTCTTGCAGATGATGATCCTCAAATTTCCTACATGATCTCTGCTTGGGCACGTATATGCAAGATTTTAGGAACACAATTTGAACCATACTTACCATTTGTTATGCCCCCGGTTTTGAAAGCTGCATCTTTTAAAATTCAAGTTGCACTACTCGATCAAGATGATGTCGATGTTGTAGGATCTGACAATGATTGGCAGTGTATTGATTTGGGTGATCAGGTATGTTTCCCCTTCCTGAACTGAGAATGTCTATATTCATGTTTACTTTTTCGCCCTTTACAGCAAACATTTGGAATAAAGACAACTGGTCTAGAGGAGAAGGCAACAGCTTGTCAAATGCTTGTTTGCTATGCTCGAGAATTGAAACAAAGTTTCGCAAACTATGTGGAAGAGACGGTTCGCATCATGGTCCCTCACTTGAAATTCTATTTTCATGATGGTGTTCGAACTGCAGCTGCTGAAAGCTTGCCATTTTTAATAGAGAGTGCCAAGGCTAAGGGTGCCGATTATGTGATGAATATGTGGAAATACATTTTTCCTGAGCTGATTGCTGCCATTGAAAATGAATCCGAGCGTGACGTTCTCTCAGAGCTGATGTCTTCATTGGAAACATGTATAACGACTCTTGGACGGGAGTTTCTGAGCGATGAGCAATTTGAGGCAATTGTTAAAGTTTTAGATGAACATCTCAAAGAACATTTTGAACGGGCTCAACAACGCCTAGAGAAGCGCAAAGATGAAGACTATGATGAGGGTGTCGAGGAGGCTCTTGTTGACGAGGTGAGACCTAAAATTCTAGCTCAAAATTTTCAATAATGGTATCAGTTATTATTAGTATTAGTTATTAGTATAACGTGATCTCTTCGATCATTCTCTGAATTCATTTAATCATTCCTCCTTGTTTCTCGATCTTCTGAGCTTCGATTGAGCTTATGACCATTCAGTTCGAAAACAGAGGCTCGATTGTCAAAATCTCATCAAGATAGTTATTCGAACGGACAAATTCCCATTATTTCGACTATTGATCAGTTGATCTGAGAAACTCTCTGCAAAATGGTGCCAAAATAGTACATCCATTTTTCAAGTTGGGAGCATTTATGGTCAATCACTGATTATGATCTTATCTGAACTAATACCGTATCAAATTTTCATTTCTTTCCACAGGACGATGAAGATGTCTATATTCTAAGCAAAGTTGCTGATGTGTTACATTCGTGTTTTTCTGTTTGTAAAGACTATTTTATACGATATTTTGATATGATTTCCCACCGTTTTGTCAATTTGGCGGCAAACGAACGATCATGGACAGAAAGACACTGGGCTATTTGTGTAATGGACGATGTGGTTGAGCACGGTGGTCCAGCATGTGAGAAATATAAAGAATTTTTCATTCCGCTATTCACTAGTGGATTACAAAGTGTTCAAGCTGAGATTAGACAAGCTAGTGCCTACGGTTTTGGTGTATTGGCTCAATTTGGTGGCCCCAATTTTGCTTCTCATTGTGCAGCATGCGTTCCTCTTTTGATCCAAATGATCCAAGCTCCTGATTCTCGGAACGATGAAAACATATGTGCCACTGAAAATGCTATATCTGCTGTGTCCAAAATTCTTCAATTTAATAGCAGTGCCGTAAGTTGTTCACCTTTCAGCCATCTTATTCGACACCAAAACTAATATTTTTCTTCCCTCAGGTCAATGTAAACGAGTTATTGCCATTATGGTTATCATGGCTGCCTATCTGGGAAGATGAAGCTGAGCTACCTCATGTTTATGGTTTCCTCTTCAACCTGATTGAACATCTTCATCCCGCTGTTATGGGCGAGAATAACTCAAATCTTCCACGCATAGTTTTCATCATAACTGAAGTTGTTGCACGAAGCGCAATGGATTTAAGTTCTGAAATTGGTCAGAAAATTATAGGTTTCATCAACTCTCTCAGAGTGAGTTCATTTTTTTTTCTTTGCTTAATTGTAACGTTGTCGACGATTATTAATCCGTTTTCATGCATCTCTTTTGACAGGCAAATAGTGATTTATTCGCATCATGCGTCGCTGGTCTCAATACTCAACAACAAGAGACTCTGAAGCAAATAATAACATGTGCTGAAGGAGGTCTTATTAGTGATCATCAATAGTCAGACTGTATTTTGTATCAACTAGAAACTCTGTTAAAAGGACGTATTTATTTATGTAACTGCCTTTATGGGCAATTGATTTTTGGAGAATTTTTTTACAAAAGCAGAATTTCATCCTGTTCTAAAATGAAATTTAATCCCAAAAATGACTCGAACGTGATACCAAAGCTCTTTGAATCCAATTCCACAGTGTGACGAATTCTTCGCACCAACTGCTCATGTTGGCTTTAATTCATTCTATTCTTACGATTGGAGAAATATACATGTATTAATTGCTAGATCTTACCACTGCTTTCTAATCCTATGCAAACATTGTCAGAGATGACACCATTCAAGATCTGTAGATTGATTTTCTTCTAGTGGATTCGGCAATAGTTGTCGAAAGTAACTATAAGCTGAGTGGTCCACTCACGATTCAAATATGCAAATTCTCATTCATTAGTATATGGATATCGTTGATTTTTAGCCATCCGAGTCCATCCATTGCCTGAGAACTACAGTCTTCATTTTCAAAGTTTGGTTTCATGACTAGTTGGTTACATAAAGCTCACCTCCGGCATATTTTATTCCATTCCAACCAACATCCCAGGTTTTCACATTACTTAGACGATGATTGATAAGTGTGACTATCGACCAAGATATTGCTCAAACAACATTAATATAATTACAAAATTTTTCTCGAATGATTATAATCAAGGTTAATTCGAATCATTTGGCACTCAATATCCCACTAAATAGTCATAGATGACTTTTCATGCAACACTGAGGATTACACAATGGTTTGCTTTGTTTGCATACGATATGGTTTCATCTAATAGATCAAGTTATTCCACGCCAGTTTGCACCGATGAATACTAACAAGATGGAACTAAATGATGATATGAATGCTCATCATTTTTCTCAAGTAACCCCACAACTCATTGATTGTCATTGGGGCTGTTTGCATGGGATGAACTTCTCAGATATTTCCAAAAAAGATTTTCCAAACATCCATGAATCCAAAACAATAAGGTGAACATCAGGTCAAGGCTGAGAAGAATTTCATAAAAGATGAGGAATTCATCGAGTTGGATTAATGAATGGTGACTACATTATCGACATGATCGTTAATCTTAATCTTGATCAAGGTTTAGGATTAAGCTGAGGTATTATTCCCAAGCTATTGGATCTTTAGCCAAAAAGTTATCAAATTACCGGTCAGAATTCATATTCTCATCACGTTCTCTCGTCAATTCTCATCTTTTTAATTGACATCCATCAGCGCAAGTCGCTTTGGTGATTAGTGAAGATCATCGACAGTCTGGGCATGTTACCTTGTGATTACTCAAGTTAACACAATTATGCCACCAAAATAGGAAAAATGGAGTCAAATCAAACAGAATATTTCATACTTTCTGATAGAATGAGTATCATCATGGCTGAAAGTTTTTTCCATCCCAAAGATGAAGTTTGCTTATTGTGTAAGATTCGCTGGTTACTGTCTATGCATTTTGGGTAAGCGACATTCGAGATTCCATGTATTCGAAACTTATATCTTAATTTTTCTCATGCAAGGCTGTACCTATCAAGTGTGGGAAGTTATGTCCCAATATTTTTCGTTTGATACTATACTGGAATCTCATATATCTCGTCCAAAAGATTTTGTTCCACCAGCAGTCTCAATATGTTTTCCATATCTTCAACTCATCAATTATTCATTAGCATTCTCAGAATCACCCGATTTCAGGCTATTGATGGAAGCCCAATATTCGGAAAAGAATGAATCAGACAACAGTCAAGCTTGTGAGTGGTGAAGACAAAAAATTATTCTTAACAGGCCACTAATTAATTCACTTTTACGGCGCTTTTCCATTTTTCAAACAGATATACCACCGCATCTGTACAAAGGAGAAGATTTTGTTAAAAGAATAGAGAAAGCTATAAAAGAAGATTATCATTTTCGAGAGAAATTCTATGATCTTATTAACTTTCTATTCAGTATAAGAACAATAATGAATCTTTCAATCAATCTTGATTCCATTCTCGAACATTGTGTCTCTTTGGTTCCTGGAGCATATGATCTTGGTCCGTGTATTAATGTATCCAAGTTTCCAAGCTACGTTAAAGATGATCTGAAATGTTTCCAATTCTCGGTAGATCATGGTGATGGTAAAAGTTCAGAATATAATCTTCAACAATTGTATTATTGGCAATATCCAGATGTTTTCCTTTTTCGATTCAAATTTAAAAATCTTGACCCTTCAATTTATCGGATTGTAATATATGTACATCCTAGACACCGATTGCCTGCCGGTAGAACTGATATACCATTACAGATAGATTTTCCAACCAAAAAACAAGGATATAATATAACTTTTTCTAGAACTCTCAATATTTTGCTTCCTGAACCATTCTACACAATGTGCCACAATTATACTGATAGTCGTAATCAAGAAATTGATCGATGTATCAAGGCTGAAACTTTCCATCGATTCCACAAGATACCTCCATGGATAACATTGCCTGCCGATAGTGAACTGTCGACTGTTAGGAGAGAAAATATAACCGACGAAGAGTTCGCAAAATTTTTCAAGCCATCAAAAGAATGTTTCGCCAAATTTTCCAAGCCTGATTGCGTTCTGGAAGAATTCAAGCCCATTCTGCTTGCCGAAAAAGAAGGTAGCTCAGATGGTTCATTCGGAATCGATGTCAACCTGCCCACATCATTGGATGTGGTCAATCAGCTCAAGCCAGCCCAATCAGGAATCGATCTATTCGTTTATATCGTTTCTGTGCTTGGATTTTGGTTTGGTATTTACGTTGCTGGTGTATTCAGAGTGGACCATACTGTCAAAAAATTTCTCTCTTCACGTCATAGAGAAAGGCTTTCAGTCTCTCAGCAACCGTTTTTCACCAAAAAGTTCTGAATCACTTCACATATCCATGTGAAAATGTATAATGATATCAAAGTTCTAACTTTAAAAAGTTGAAATTTGCACTATTGACCAATGCTTCTGAACTTATCGAATTTGAGAGAGATTTTTATTGTAATCATTGTGATAAAGTTTTCAGGAAATAGTTTTTAAAACTTATAAAACTTATTTTAGTTAGATTCTTGCCATCTTCTTCTAGTTATTTGCTGGAATGTCTCAGATTTTTGAGAAATTTTCCTGAAACAAAACATTCATTGTCACACAGAAAGATACAGTTACAGACAAGTACTCATAACTGAACTGGTATTGATAAGTACAAGTTAATCGATGAATTGTTTTGATGTGCCAAGAGTTCGAAGTTATAGAGGAATTCTGGATAGTACATCTACATGTTTTGTCGATTAGATTAGATTATTCGTGACTTAACAAGCCCTATTGTTGTACATTCGAGACCATTTTTATCGATGAACCCTTTATGTGAGCAAAAAGTTAGAATGACGTAACTGGAGCGTGAAATTGTGAGAATAATATCGAAATGAAAAAGGATAAACTAACTGATAAGCTAGCTACTCGAACAGCATTCCTATACAGCTTTACTACTGTAACCTCTCTTATCATATCAATTTTCGGTGTCTGTGATCAATGTTCTGAGTAATATTTTTCAAACATTCCATCAACGATCACTATCTACATGTTCAACGCATGTTGTAACGCTCAACTCTTGTCTTCACCAATCAATCCAATTGGAATGCGATGCACAACCTTTTCAAATCATCATGAGTTAGACAATTTGTCCAAGGTATTTGATGAATTATTTCCATTTAGCGGTTCAACGAGTCAGACTGGTTGTATTGATGGAAGTAGATTTTCTGCAGAGTTATATTTGAAAAGTAAAGAAAGAATAAATCCACATAGAAACGAGATGTAAATGAATATGAATATGAATTACTGTTGCTTGGTGTGCATTATGGAATAATAATCAGCGGTGAATATTGGTCCATCATTTGATGATCATTTCACCTGTTAGCAAGTTCAATTGATATGAAGTCAGTTTTACGCATTATCTACTTTTCGGTTAAACTTGTCCTTTTGATTCCAATTGAATCTCAAATGATCTTATACTGATTGTGAATAATTAAAATTTTTGCTTTCTTATGCTAAATATTCTTCTGAATCATCCACTCACCAATTAAATTCAATGAGAAATGCTCTCCATGTACTGATATCAAGTCGATAGTGACCAACTCTTCTCATGTGAATCATCAAGTTATCATGTTTATCTGTTGCTCAGTTTACCCCAAAGTTTATTATATTCTTCTTTTTCTGATTCTATTGTGTCTCAATAAATGCTATATGATCATTATAAATGTTAATCGCTCAATTTTGGAAGAAATTGATATTAATCATCACCGAAATTCAATTGAATTGACATGTAACACAAACACTGATCAGAATATAGCTTGGCTTCGAAGTACTTATGGTAACGATATTGATTATCACCGGAGAATCGAAATACTTGGCGTCAAAAGGTATAAAATAGTGCGCAACAATACTTTGATCATCGAAAAACCAACACGAGAAGTTGATGAAGCTGATTTTGTTTGCATAATTGGATTTGATATTGGAACTTTTCGGATAAGAGGAAGACCGGAAATCAAAGCGCTAAAACCTATCAATTATTCTAGTGATGTCAATTCATTCAAAGCTTTTGAGAAAGAAAATGTCACAATAATGTGTGAAGTTCCTTTGGGACACAATTTCAAAGACGATGAGGTAATATTCAAATGGTATAAACAATCGGATGATGGCGTTGAAACATTAATTGACAATACAAGCTTGACATTTGATAGAACTCATGATGGACGAACGTATGGAGAAGCCAAGTTCTATCCTACAAGATCTTTTCTTCACCTCAAAGATATTCAGCATACCGATCGAGCTCTGTACATTTGTGAGGCAATTAACGGTAAATTTAAGGCCAACAGAACAATTCGCTTACGAGTTGGAAATTACAGAGCCACAATTTATCCATTTTTAGGTATTTGTGGAGAGATTTTGATTTTGTTCATTATCAATCTACTGAATAGTAGGGGAGTACAGCCACCCTTGCCTATACTGAATTGATCTCACCACTTTGGAATATATCATGCAGTTGATTACGGTAGGATGGGTTTGGTAGCCGTATTGTCATTGTTAGTTATCGGACTCATCCTATTGCAATTTACTGTACACATGATCATCAAATTCCTTGATTTTTGAGCAATAAAACATTTAAGTTTTATCAAATTGAGATAAATAATCTATATACTTTAATCAACTTCCAGTTGGACTTAGGTGCTTATGATAACTGAACTCGAGTCAAGAGAAGAAAATTTCTCTCTTCTTGACTTCCTAACTTCTAAAAGATTTGATGGAAAGCAATCCAACTCCCACAAAGTAGTGAGAGTTCCTCCAGAAATCTGGATCGAAAAATAAAACAATTTTGATAACGGTAACAATCATCTTCGAATCAAAAGAACGTATTATAAAATCATTTTCAGCCTAGACGCAAGGGAATGGTCAATAAAGTATGCACTACCTGACCATCTGTACCAAAACTAACTGATAAGTTGAATTGAGCTCAATGAGAACTTATAGGACATTTTGTTATAGTCTAAAGAGAATGGAGAAATTATGCAACTGTTCCAATCCAGTGCACCTAGATTGGATGAGTGTATGTTTCATGTTAGGAAACCAAAGCATATCCTTCAATCAATATGATATAAGCGCAAGTGCTCATTTGACATGGGAATCATTTATCATTGAGAAGGCTGTTGGATCCAGTTTAGTTGATGTGGTTTTCAAGTTCAGTGTCAAGGATGATTTTATCCTTTTTTGAGCGACATTCTTCACCATCAACAGATTCTGATGTCTCAACAGAATCTTATATCAGTGAGAAAGTTAGAAGGGCTATGGGAATGAAACTTGTTGGATATTGCTTATGCATAATAGGTAAGATTAATATATTCCTAAACTTAGCTTGAAACTGGTCGAAAACATTCTGATGAGAATTTTCTCTTTGAGGTTGTTCATATCAAGTATATGAAATTATATCACGATTTCTTCGATATGAAACAATTACTGAGTCTAAAACCCAGAGACCCACAGAATTGGTGCCCCCAGCAGTTTCAATCTGTTTCCCATATCACCAGCTTATCAATTATTCCTTAGCTCTATTGACTCTACCCAAATTTCGAGACCTGGTTAATTCTAACGGAATAGGTGGTGATAATGACACAGAGCTTGTTAGTGGTATTGAGAAATCTCTCAAACAGAATGGTTCCTTCAAAGATGAATTTTTCCATTCCATACATGAAGAATACACAATACCGGAAATAATGAGCGTTCTGCTAAGGCTTGATCACATGTTGGACGAATGTCGCACTCTTTTACCAGGACAATATTCTATCACAAATTGCTCCAGTCTCACACCACTTCAAAAGTATGTTAAAGATGATCTGAAATGCTATCAATTCGGTGAACATCCAGTCTACAGTACAAAGTTCAATTACGACCTACAAAAGCTCATCCTCTGGCAATATCCGGACACATTCCTTTTTCGCTTCAAATTTGTTAACATTGATCCATCACTCCAACGCCTAGTAATATACATTCATCCTCGAGAGCGAAGACCTTGCGGTCGAACTGATGTAGCATTGCAGATAGATTTCCCAACACGTAAAAAAGAATATTACGTTGGATACTCTCGATCTCTCACCAAACTTTTGCAAGAGCCTTACAAGCCAAGTTGTCATGCATATTCCGATAGCCGTAATCAGATGATTGATTTGTGTGTAAGAGAGAAGATGAAAAAAGATTCAAATAGAGTTCCTCCTTGGCTTACTTTGAGATCGAATGTCGCTGTGAAAACCTTCTTCAAATCAAATATTACGCAAGCAGAATCGGATGCATTATTTGAGCTGAACAAAATGTGCTATCAGGTATGGCCCAAGCCTGACTGTAAACTGGAAGAATTTACTCCATGGATGGAAAGATGGGAGGAAGGAAACGGAAACATATCCATCAAGATTGATGTCAATTTGCCAACTGCGTTGGAGACCATAAATGAACTGAAACCTTTCCGTCAACTGATTGATATTTTTGTTGATGTTGGCTCTGTGCTCGGATTTTGGTTTGGCGTTTATGCTGCTGGTATATTCAGGGTGCAGCATATTATCAAGAAAAATCTGCATCCACATCCAAAAGTTGAGTATATTCAGCGTGAGCGTCGAATCAGTGATATCAAATATGATTTGAAATATTAATTAGCTTCCAAAAATTCGATTATTCTTCTAGCTAACAACCCAAACATTCTGATCGAGATCAACCAACTATTTGAAATATTCTTTTTCTGTCTATTCTGAGAATTCTAAAAATGGCTGTAGACAACGTTATCCTATCAAGACAAATAGCTTTTTCGAATAAAATAAAATGTACATCCGGTGACCTCTTGACCATTTCTAGAATTCTCTTATAATGGGTAGACAAATGATACTGTCAGAGAATCTCATAAAAATTCGATTATGATCCATAACTGATTGAGTATTCAGTTCACATACATGTTCTTACAGTCTCTGTATCAAATGTCCACCATCAGCGCAAGTCAAATCACATTCAAATAAAAATCAACTCTCAATCATCGAATTACTTTATTGTAATAAAGTCTCATTTAAAAATTAGCTTTATACGTTATCGAAATATTGTCTTTTCCCAGCTTCTTCTGAAGTGTGGAATACTTCTAACTAGCCAATTACGATGCTTATCAATTTTTCCAAGCAAATCATCGAATTTTCTGTCAGAATGAGCAAAGTTTTTCTGTAAAAAGTTCCAATTTATTATGCCTCTTAGATTTTTTGGCTACTTTTTGTGTGTCATAGGTAAGATTGACGAATTAACTTTAATGAATAACTAAAGTTTGATCATTTCATCTTAAAGGATGCTCCACACACGTGTACATGATCATATACCGATTCTTTTCATGGAACACTTACTTTCACACTGTAAGAATGAGACCCACCATGTTTGTACCTCCAGCAGTGTCTATTTGCTTTCCCTACCATCAACTGATGAACTATTCCCTAGCATTAACAGAACTGCCAAAATTTCGAGATCTAATCGATTTGAGTGGAATAATAGCTGGGAATGATACACAGCTTGTGGCCAATTTAGAAAAAGGGCTCAAGAATGATTCTTTTAGAGATGAATTTTATCACTCTCTACACGAAGAATACACAATCCCAGAGATGATAGGTGTACTAATAAAATTGGAATATTTTTTGGATGAATGTCGTACACTCATTCCTGGTGAATATTCATTTGGCAATTGCTCGGCAATTACACCATTCCATAAATATGTTAAAGACGCTATGATATGCTATCAATTCAATGTGGATCCAATTGGTGGTGAAGATTCGGTATACGATGCTGTTAAATTCATCACTTGGCACCATGGAAATGCATTTCTTTTTCGATTTAAATTCGTTCATTTGGACCCATCACTCAAACGGTTGCTAATTTTTGTTCACCCTCGAAAGAGGAGACCTTATGGTCGAACTGATAATCCTGTTGAAATTCTTCTTCCAGCCACCAGGAAGGAATACATTCTTTCTTATGCTCGATATTTTACCCATCTGTTGCCTAATCCATATAAACCGGGTTGTCATGATTATAGTAATGCAGGTAGTCGAAATCAAGAGATTGAAAGTTGCGTTAGGCATGGGGTCAAAGATACATCCGGAAAAGTTCCAACCTGGTTAACCGTAAGATCAGATATTCCGGTGAAAGTTTTACATCAGTCAAGCATAGCAAAACAAGAGTATGAGGCACTCTTTGAGTTGGTAAAGAAATGCTTTGACATTCATTCCAAGCCCGATTGTCGGAAAGAGGAATACATGCCCTGGTTAGAGAGGTGGAAAGATGGTAATGGAAGTGTAGAGATCAAAGTGAATCTTCCGACCTCCCCTGAGCTCATTAACATTCAGAAACCTGTAAGATCTTATGTTGATCTCTTTGTTGATATCAATTCATTGTTGGGTATCTGGTTTGGTGTCTATGTTGCGGCCATTTTTAGACTTCGTCATATGGCCAAGAAATTTTTGCACACACATGTAGAAGCTTTGTTCTTACAGCACAAATTCCAAGCTGATGACACTAAGTTATTTGAATCTCGACATTATTCAATGAGAGAAGGTGTTAAGATGGATAATGCTGGCCTCCATATCCATGACATATATCCATACAAGTTGCTCGATCAAGATAAAAATGCGAAAATTGTAAAACAGTTGCATCAATGAAGAAATGAGGATTGCAGATTGCTTGAATGATAATCCATCGGGATCAAAGTGTGTCCGATGGTCAAGGTTTTTGTGTCTCATTCCTTGGAAGTCATGTTAAACTCTTCTTCGTGCATTATAATTTGCAATAAAAATTTTCGATTCAACCGGAAACCATGATACTTCTGGAAAAGAGAGAGAGAAAAAATTTTTGCCTACATTGACTGGAGCTGATCTATCTTCTACATCTGTCTTAGGAGCTCTATTATCAAGCTCTCCACTTGTGTACCCAAGATTAACATTATCAGATGGCATTCCGATTTGAGAACCATCATGAATGTTGTGCTCATATAATGGTATTGCTTTCGTCTATTTTCAATGGTGATAATGCCAAAAGATCAGATCAGCTTTGCTAGACAATTATTCTTGTTCATATTGAATAACTTATTTGTCAATGATCATCTCATCATGGAGCTGATAATCTAAACCTCTTTCCATTTCGAATCTTTTCTTTCTGCTCATTGTTCTCACTGAAAACTTTGAAAACGGTTCAAGAGAGACCTTGTAACACGGATCAGTGATTTCTCATATTTTTTACAAACTCACTGTGAAATCATCGATCAGAAATATGGCTCAACTTGCTCCATCATTCTGATGCATTTGAGATTTTTTATTTCAAGTGGTTTCTATTCAACCCTTTCTCTATCACGGTTCACTGTATATCTCAATTATCACTGTTACTTTGAGCCTCTTTCATTTGCGGATGATGATGGCAAAACTATCGGTGAAAAGATAGAGAGAAAATGCTCAGTAGGAAGTGGAATGGAATGAAAAGAATGAAAATGGATGAGTAGATATATCTCGAAGGATTTTGTGAGCTCGACAAAATTATTTCCAGTATTCGATATATATGCTTACCTAGGTCAACATTTGAATTTTGAGAAGAAAAAGCGGAAGAAAAAGAGACAGAGGAGAGAGAAAGTCAAATTCAGTGCCTCAGAATATCTGAAAAGTAAAATTGTTTCACTTCACTCTCTCATTGAGTGAGATTTCTTCTTTTTAATTTATTTTTTTGTTTACTGCGAGAATTGAATGTACATCTCTCACTGTAGCCCTCGATGGCACATTATTCCACTGACACGCTCCAAAAAATTCGATCGAGTAGAGAGAAGCTTGACACAGGGCGAGGGGAGAGATAAAAAGACAGAGACAAGATTTAGAGGAATCCTCATATCAGAGATAGAGATAGAGGAAAAGAAAGGGAGAGCAAAATTTCTTCTTTTTGGTAGAACTCGAAGAATTTTGGGAAAATTCATCACTACTCACATGTCTAAGATTTCTCTCTGAAAATAACAAGGGATCATAATGAAACGAATGATGCTCACATTATTTTCCTCTCTCTCTTCTCTATTCTGTATGGTAAGGGCAGTAAACAGAATTTTCCAGATTTCATCTTTCTCTACGAAGATTTATTTCTCTGAAAGATGTATTTGAAAAGATAGCCTTTCAAATTTGCATTCTATAACTTCCCTTGACGTAAGAATCCCAATAACCAACCTGATCAGGCTCCGTTCTGGTTTAACTCAGTTGATATTCGCCTCCCTTCTATTCCACCAATCAAGCACCAAGGTACAGAAATATGGTTTTCAAAGCATGGTCTGTAATTTTTAAGGACCAGAAGTGGAAACATACCTTATGAAGGACTCGTAAAGTAGATCAAATATGCTCCAAGTATTACTTTTATTTTCCACGCTTTCAAAAAGTCATATAATCCAACAGATACATTCAATAGTATTCTCTCTAAGCGATTAAGAATTCGAGTCATGTGAGGATTTGACAGCACCTTTTTTCTAGGGAATAAACCCTAATAGTGGCCACGAGATTGGCCAAATCAAGCATTGGTCGGAGTCTGCTTTGAGTCCATTGATTCAAATTGTTACGTTTCAGATCATAAAATAATGTTAACTGATGGCCCTATCCTCTTCGGATCATAGATATCAGTAGAACATATATTGTACAGGGAGGGAAGCACTGTTGCCTTCCCCTTGTATTGCTTCCCCCCATGTGGGTGGGGCTTAGGATTTTGGCGGTTTTCTTTGATTTTGAAGGGGTTTTAGTGGTCAGAGAGGGGTGAAGATTAGTTCTATGGAATGCAGAGGAGATTCTGAACAGAAAAGAATTTTATTTTCAAGGTCACGGTCGAGAAAATTTTCGCGCCTGCGACGGGCAAAAAATTTTTCATCGGCGCTCACTTCGTGAGCTGGTTTGAATTGGTGGCCGCATTGAGCAAGACTTCCTATTCAACAAGAGGGTATATCTGACAAACAACCAATAACATTACACAAATGAATTCTTTATATATTATACGGATAACATAGTATAATTAAAATAATTAGTATGAATAATTAATACCCAAACCATAATCAGCGCTTCGCGCGTCTTAATCCAGCAAGACAACCAATCAGAGAACAGCAGTGAACATATCCGCTTCCGCTCCAGTATCAGCCAATTAGAGCAAAGACGACCGGACGATACGAGGACTCATTACTCACCATAAAAAGCCGAAACAGAGACGGTTAATTCATTCGGTTTGTATCCGTCTCATATGAATATTGAATTTGTATTTATATAGTGTTCTTTTTATTTATTTTCTTGAGTATTCTCTACTATACATATCCACAATCATCATGACTGATATTAGTTTAGATAATTCTCTAGTTGAGTTCTTATTAACTGTGCCAGTTGAACCAATTGAGCCATCATTAGAAGATATCGATATTGATCCACGAAACCCTCAACTCGTTGACCTGCAGAACAATATAGCTGATTGCCTGGAAATATTGGATGATGTTGCTGGACCAAATTATTTAGATTCAGACAACAACACACATCTCCCTGATATACCATGGCCGGCTATAACAATCGATGAAGAGGACAGTTTGGATCGAATTCTTGGGGATGTTGTTGTTGGTAGAAGTGATGGTAATCGTGATAGTGGTAGTGCTGCTAGTGAAGCTGGTGATGGTGGTGAGCCCGGAAGAAATGATTGGTGTTGGCGATCGAATTGTTCCTGTGGCTACCACATTGATTTGTCTGGTACCGGAAGCCCGCTCTCCATGCTTTTCCAAGGAGGTAGCTTGTGGCTAACTTTTATAGATGATGATAATTTCCGGTGTTCAACACCAACACACGGAATAGATCAACATAACTCGAAGAACACCTTGAGTTACTTTGTGGTTTCACCAAGAACAATAGAATTCTTTGTAAACTTAGCCTTTTCGATCAAAATATACGAGGAGAAATGTTTTCTACTTGAACTGACTTCGATGATGCACACAAACAAACCGCCCACGAAAGTGAAAAAAAACAAACACACAGAGTGAGCTATCTGCACACGCATGGTTAGACGCTTTTTTCCTTCCCATTCGCTGAGAGATAACCACATACCCCGCCTCCACACATGTGTAGTAGACCGGAAACACCCCCCCCCGGAGACATGCCCACCGCATGCGCAAAAATTTTTTCATTTTAACCTTGAGAATTCCTGGTGACCCTAAAAAAAATTTTTTCTGTTCGGAATCTCCCCTGCATTCCATAGAACTACTCTCCACCCCTCTTTGACCACTAAAACCCCTTCAAAATAAAAAAGAACCGCCAAAATCCTAAGCCTCACCCACATGGGGAAAAGCAATACAAGGGGAAGGCAACAGTGCTTCCTCCGCCCCTGTACAATATATTTCCTACTGATATCATCGCAACACCTTGATTACTGTACTGTTGAAATGTTTGTGAGTCGCTTCTATAAGCCAGTTGTTGATTGCTATCAAATTGGAGTCCTTATTCTCGCGAATTCACCCGTCACGTGATCTCCAAAAATCGATTAAGCTCAAGTTTAATTTTCGGACGGGTAAAATTTAAATGATTCGATGGGCGAAGCAACCGAGAGTGAGAATGAAACAAATCAATTTCACAGAAAATCTTATGAAATTAAAGTTCTACAAAATTTTCTACAATCAAGAAGAATAGTCGATACAGCTGGTCAATGCATTCAATGAAAAGGTTGATGTCAGTCATTCTCATCAAAAATTATGGACGGATCTCCACGATGATATCATTTTGTTTTACCGTGTATTTCCGTAAATTCCTCACAAAAAGCTTATATTGCCATCCAAAACTTTTCCAACCAGCTCAGCGCATGTTGATATTTCCTACAAGTTTTATCGTCTATTGACTCATCACCTAATTGACAATAGACACATGTCTCCCTCACATCACAAGAATTCCAAAAGATGAGCTATATTCAATCTAAGCAATCCTATTAGTAATAGAGAGGTTCCCGAAATTGAAACCAAGGAGATTAGACAAAGTATGAGAATTAATCGATTTGGAGGAGCTCTCTGGTGAGAAAGTTCGATCTTCAAAAAAGCTCACATTCTCATGAGTCCAATATGACATTTAGCGCAGGTGCTTGTATATCATAAGGATTCATCCTTGAGCAGGCTCTCATCCACAGTTCTGTTTGTTAGCTGATGTGATAATATAATTTAGTCCCTGAAATGATCCTTTCTATGATTAAAAAAAGTTTCAAATCATCAGGCTCTGATGCCTCAGTGCGATCTTTTATTGGCCAGAGATTGAAACCAACTGTGGGGATGAAATTTGTTGGTTATTGCCTGTGCATGATAGGTAAGATTTGTATAAATCTAACTGAATACTTATTGGGAGTGTACTGATGAGAATTTTTCTCCCAGGCTGCACGTACCAGGTGAAAGAGGCTGCATCACAATATCTTCGATACGAAACAATAAATGAATCCATAACTCAAAGGCCAACTGAATTGGTATCTCCAGCCGTTTCGATTTGTTTTCCATACCACCAGCTCATTAACTATCCGTTAGCGTTGAAAACACTTCCCAAGTTCCGAGACTTGGTTGATCCAAACGTCATGAGCGGTGAAAATGAGACAAATTTTTTAAACTCATTTGAGGAATCTCTCAAGCAGAATGAATCCTTCAGATACAATTTCTTTCATTCTCTACATGAAGAATACACAATTCCACAGATAATGAGCGTTCTGTTCAAGCTTGATCACATGTTGAAAGAATGTCGTACTTTTCTCCAAGGAAATTATTCCATGACTGATTGTTCCAATCTCACGACGCTCCAAAAGTATGTTATGGGCTTCATGAAATGCTATCAATTTGGCGAAAATCCATCCCAAAGTAAACAATTTAAATATGATCTACACAAACTAAAACTAACACAGTATCCAGATTCGTCCCTCTACCACTTCAAGTTCATCAATGTTGATCCATCTCTCACACATGTTGATTTGTTTATCCATCCTCCAGATAGAAGACCTCGTCATCTTGATGATCTAGCGTTTCAAATAAATTTTCCAGCACCCAATAAAGGGTATTTAATTGAATATTCTCGAGCTGTTACTAAACTTTTGCCTAAACCTTACAAATCCAGATGTCATGCTCGCCCAGTTAGCCGAACTCAGATGATCGACGATTGTGTCACTGATAATACGAAAGAAAATTCGATCAAAGTTCCTCCTTGGATTATCGCAAGCTCTAATATTCCGATGAAAATTGTCTACACATCAAAATTAACAAAAGCAAATTCAGATGCATTCGATGAACTGGTGAGGAAATGTTATAACTCATGGCCTAAGCCTGATTGTGAAACAGAAGAATTTAAAGTATCTCTCAAAGGACAAAGGAAGCTGAGTAGAAACACATCCTTCGAGATTGATATCAATCTATCAACCCAATCAGAGACCATAAATGAGATGAAATCTGTCCGCCATCCAGTAGATATTTTTGTTGATGTCGGTTCTGTACTTGGTTTCTGGTTTGGGGTTTATGCTGCTGGAATATTTCGGATTAAGCGACTCATCAAGAAGAATCTACTTCCGCCTTCGAAAGTTCAATCTCTCAAGCTTAAGCACCAAAACAGAAGTATCAAACGGGATGAAAAGTACTAAAGCTAACACTATTGCTATTGAAATAAAAATAATAAGTCATAGAACTTGGAAAATTGGTTAATTATTGTTATTGATAACATAATAACAGAAAAAATAAATCACAGCTAGTTTGCTCTGTTATAAGATAAGGATAAGGATAAGCTAAGAAAGATAACTAGGCCATTTATTTTGTTTCATTTTCTCAATCGAGTTTGTCAACCCAAACTCAATAGTAATATTTCTCACAATTCTGATGGAAGAACTCATCAAATGATTTAATGAATGTATATTGAAGAGAAAGTATTTATGATGACAATTCGGAATCATTCTGATCGTAGATGGAATCGATTCATCCTATTTTCTTCTCAGTGACCACATGATATTACAAGCAAATCGAATCAAAAACTGGCCAGTCTTGATCTCTCAATAGATGCTGCATGCAATCTTACTCGACAGCTATTCAAATTATGCATTTCAAAGCTGTATATGGAAGAGATTCTTATAGATATTGATACGCTTATTCAAGCTCAATCATTGGCTAAGATTGCTATGATTAATAACAAATTTAATTCTCTTATTTATTTATTTTTTTTTCCTTATTTTGAAATTCCGAATTGGGAAAAAAACTTTTTCTCTTAAAATCATAGCAATTTTTTAAGCTGTTTGATTGAGAAAAGAAGTGTTCATTAATATGCCACCAAATGCAGGTAATCAATGATGCTCGTGCGCAATTATCCAGCACATGATAGCGATCTGAGAAGATTGATATTCCTAAGCTCAGGTGATACCCATGTCCCTTTTCTGGACCAATTAACTATTGAATATTCTATCCTAGTTATTGAACTTTTTCAAAAAGTTATCTAACTGGACGAGCGATGCGAATCAAGCCTATTGGATATTGTTTCTGTACCCTAGGTAAGATGCGACAGTTTTGATCCAGAAGTAACTGGTTATAAATATTATAAATATTCCCCTTTTGCACAGGTTTTCTGTATGAGGTATATGAAATTGTGCAACAAACTTTCACCTATGACTATTTGTCGAAGTCTTCCAGAAGATTACCTGGAAATTTCACCCTCCCAGCAGTTTCGATGTGTTTTCCTCATCAAGCATTGTTGAATTATACGTTGGCAATTTTGATTCTCCCAAAATTTCGAGAAATTGTCCAGTTGAGTGGAATCAGAGCTGAAAATGATTCACAACTAATTGATGCTCTTGGAGAAGCGCTCAACCAAAATACCTCATTCGAAGATAGATTTTACCATTCTCTCCATGAAGAATATACAGTTCCAGAGATCATGAGCATCACTGTAAAACTCGACCACATGCTTAAAGAATGTGTTACCATTGCTCCCGGTGAATATTCCATGACAAATTGTCCCTCTCCAGCATCACTCCCAAAATACTTGAAAGATGGTTTGATATGTTATGAATTCGGTGCTGCCTCTCAAGATGGTACAAACCACACAGACTTCATTTATGATATCAAGAAATTTAATCAAAATAGCTTCATATACGGATTCAGATTCATCAATATTGATAGGTCCCTTAACCATATTGATGTATTCATTCATCCTCAAAAGCGGAGACCCTCTGGTAGAATCGATAAGCCTGCTAGAATTGAATACCCATCATGGTTTAAGGAAACTCATATTCAATTCACTCAGTATGTTACCAAAGCCCCGTTTGATTCTCACCTATTAAATTGTCATGATTATGAGAGAAGCCGTTATGAGCAGATCGATGCTTGTATAAGAAATAAATCTCAAGAGAGAGATGAAAAAAGAGTTCCGCCTTGGGTATTATTGGAAACAGATATTCCTGTGAAAGTTTTGCATCCATCGAATTTCACGAGAGAGGAACTCAATGCCTTGGTTCAGCTAACTGAAAATTGCTGGGAAATTTGGGACAAACCTGATTGCAATTTTGAGAATATTCCTGCATCTTGGGATTATCGCACATTTGGTAATGGAAATGAGTCGCATAAAGTCTTCATAAAAGTCCCCACTAATAATGTGTTTATCTATGAAGATGTACCACTTCCTCTTAAACCTTTTTTGGACATTCTTATTGAGATCGGATCCTCCCTAGGTACATGGTTTGGAGTTTATATCTCTGGTCTCTTCAGTGCTGGTCAAATAGTTATAAAAAAATTTGTTTTTCTGCCTAGAAGCTCCATATTAACACAGAAATCAGCGAGTATGAGAACTTTTCCAAATTGAATACTGTCTCGGATGGCACCACAGAGGTCCAGTTGTGATTCTCCAAATTCTGACGGAAAATGTCAGAACGGCTTTTGACTTTCAAGACCTTTCGAAGAAATGAACTCTGAGAATTAACGTAGTCACATGGACTCTCCTAATATTCTCTCATCTAATAGCAAGAGAGAGAGAAAAACGTCACCCTCAGACCCTACATTTAGAATAATTTATAGAATGATTGTTCTTAGTCATTAGAACCTCAAGATTTGTCCAGTTTTGAAAATGGACTACCGTGGTTACATTGATTCGCATTCTCGGCATTCACTTCATCGAGCCATGAAATCAACAGCGCAAGATTCTTATGCGCAGAGATCATATTCAATTAAAATCTGTCATAAAATATAATGAGCTTTCAAAAAATATGTATCCATCTTTCTCAAATAAACCCCGCCTTAGCTTATTCCATCTTATCACTTATCTTCCTGTGAAGGGGATCAAAAATTTTTGCTCGGTTTTGAAGATTGGTGCTCGAAGCATTCTTGAACTTAGAATCGGAACCAACATTGGCTTGCCACCATCATCTCTAATGATTTTCACAATTTTTGGACACTTTTTATGCATTTTAGGTAAGTTTGATCGTTCAGAATTTTGATAGATTAAAATTAGGATAAATTCAATTTCAAAAACTTTCTCCAAGGTTGTTCTTATCAATTGTATCAAATCTTCAACCGATTTCCACGGGATACATATCTGTTCTCCCAGATACGAAGGCCAACTAATATTGTGTATCCAGCGGTTTCAATCTGTTTTCCTTATCATCAACTAATTAACTATTCATTAGCATTGACTTCACTACCCAATTTTCGAGAAATTGTCAACAAGAATGGAGTTGAAGCTGAAAATGATACACAACTAATGGTTTCTCTGGAAGAAATGCTCCAGAAAAATCGATCTTTTAAAGATGAGTTTTTCGATTCCATTCATGACAAGTACACGATTGCAGAGATGATGAGTGTTGTTACAAGGCTTGAATATATGCTACAAGAATGTACAACTCTTTCTCCTGGTGAATATTTCATGACAAGCTGTGCCACCCCCTATCAAGAATACATTAAAGACGATCTGAAATGCTACCAATTTGGTAGCCATCCAAATAGTAGTCAAGAATTCAACCCAACCAAGATCGGAGTTTCTCTATCAGTACATCCACATGAATTCCTTTTCCACTTGAAATTCATTAATATTGATATATCACTTACACACCTTGTGGTATATATTCACCCTCGAAAAAGGAGACCTTGTGGCTTAGCTGAGGAATCATTGCGTATCAATTATCCAGCATTGTTAATAGCCCACATTGTTGCCTACAATCGAATATACACAAAACTTCTTCCTCCTCCTTACAAGCCAGGCTGTCACCATTATCCAGAAAGTCAAAATCAGATGAGAGACGATTGTGTAAGAGATTTGGTTCAAAAAGATTCAAATTTGATTCCTCCTCTGCTTACACTGGAAACAAATTCTCGTGTTAAAACCTTTTATAAATCAAATAAAACTGAATCAAAGATTAACACACTTTATAAGTTAGCGATGCTCCAATGTTCTGATACTTGGCCAAGCCCGGATTGTGAAACGGAGGATTTCTTGCCACGAACTGCAGGGTATGGAATCAAATCTAGAGGTAAATTTTTCGTCATTCGGATTGATCTACCCTCAGAAGGTTTTGATGCTATCAATATACAAAAGCCAATCCGGTCGATTGTTCGTCTTTTTGTGGAAGTCAATTCACTTCTGGGCATTTGGTATGGTATTTATGTTGGCACAATTTTCTCAATTCCTCGCATGGTAAGAACATCTTTCCGCCGAAATCGGGACAAAAGGTCAAGATTACAAGCAAATATTGGCCAAAAATTAAGCAACATTTCAGATAAAGTGAAAATAATTAAAAACTTATGTATCCCGAACCCAAAACGTTTCTTCTCCAATCGAAAATATTCGAGTCCCCAGAATCAACCAAAAGCAGTTTTATCTGCAAAAAAGAATTTCACGAGGAAGAAAATGTTTAATCGAGCCAATGTCGTGACTGATTAAGTGTGTCATAACTTCATCTCACGCCAATAAAGCCTACAAGATCCTCTTCATTCCCTCAATCAATTGATATTCTGTTCACATTCCATCTCCCTCGTATTTCAACTCATTATTTCATGATGATATGAGCTCGAGTCCGACTAATGAGCAAAATATTCTAGCCAAGTATTTTCTGACCCACACACGATAATTCATGATTACACAACTTTTACTCTTAATCAGTTCTCTACGATCGACCCCTCCAATCCATATTCTTGCATTTTTTCCTCCAATTGGTGAAGCGTTGGCACAGATGTTCAATGATAATATGCTGGAAGAATGTGTAACTCTTGTTCCTAGTAGATATACCATAGCAAATTGTTCCAGTCTCACACCGCTCCAAAAATATAAAAGATGACCACAAATGCTATCGATTCGGAGAATATTCAGTCCATAGTGACAAATTTAAATATAATTTGCGAAAACTTATACTATGGTAGTATACAGACTCATTTCTCTTTCGCTTCAAATTTATTCACATTGATCCATCACTCACACATATGATGATATATATTCATTCTCGAAAAAGAAGACTATGTGTTCAATCTGATGAAGCATTGAAAATACCTAATCCAGCCTTCATGAAAGAGTTTCACGCTACATATACTGGAAATTTCACCAAACTTTTGCCTGAGCAAATTTGGATTGTTATGAGTATTTGGGTAGTCGCTATCAGATAATAGAAGGCTGTGTTAGAGAGAGAATTAAAGGCAATACAGATCGACTTCCTTTTTTGTTTACTTTTGAGTCCAATGTTCCTGTACAAACCTTCTACAAATCAAATATCACGAAAGCAGAGTTCGATTCATTGACCAAGCTGAAGGAAAAATGCAACAAGATATGGCCTAAGCCCAATTGTGAAAGGGAACAATTCAGTCCAACCCTCCAAAGATGGGTAAAAGAAACCCGAAACCCATCATATGGTACGAAAATTTATACAAAAAAAATTGGCAGAAGTAGCTCAAATTACCAGCCAGTGGAGAACCCTCATCCTTGCCTCAGCGAAGTCAATGTAAATTTCTGACTTCTCGTTTGAAAAAACTCTTCCTCCGACTAGAAATTCTATTTTCTCGAAGGTCAGTCAAAATGTAAGTCTGATTCCTAAATTGAACTCGTCAGAAATGGTCTCTTCTGATTATTGTATTCTGCCATGAATACGCCTAGCTTTGCTTTTTGAATAGGAACAAGTATTGAATAGTAGACCAGAATATTCTCCTTAATTGAACAAATATCATAATTTTAGTGAAGAGAGAGAGAAAGAAAGAAAGAAAGAGAGAGAGAGAGAGAGAGAGAGTCTCTTCAGCTTTCAAGCTAATTAATATTCAGCTCACATTCATAACAGTTTCATAACATATATTCAAGAGCGTGTGTAATAGCTGACCCAATTCAAGCTAATCAGCATCTCAATCAATTGATATTCTGTTCACTTTCATCTTCATTTCACTCGTTAATTCATGATGATATTGAACACAAGTCAAACGAATGAGCAGAATATTTTTTAACCAACAGAATATAATTCGTGATTGCTCAACTTTTACTCTCGATTTAGTTTCTAAACTCAGCTCATTTCATGTTTGAACTTATCGTTATCAATTTTTCCAACTAATATCGTTAAATGAAATAAGTTATTTCCATGTTCCCCTGCTCCAACCAAAAAAGAAAAAAATCTCGAAATGAAAGTGTATAATTTGATTAGATTCGGTGGGTATTGCCTATGTTTTTTGGGTAAGATTTGCATTCATAGTTTATTCTATCCTCCCACTATTTGTGATAAATCTTTACATTGGCTTTTGTTTTTGTTATTATGTGCACTCCCTATCATGAAATTTCCAAGGCTGCTCTTACCAATTGTACGAGGTTGCTGTTCGACACTTGTCTTGGAACATCATCATGGAATCCAGAATCAATCGACCAAAATACTTTGTCCCTCCAGCCGTTTCGATTTGCTTTCCCTACCTTCAATTGATAAACTATGCCTTTGGGTTCCGTCGGATTCCAAAACTGAAAAGTTTAGCACGTAGATTCATTGAATATGCAGACTCTAATCAAAAATTGTTAGAAAAATTAGACACTAATCTCAGGCAAAACTACACATTTCGAGAAGCATTCTATGATGATATTCATGAGAGGTTTACCATCAAACAAATAATGAGCATAACATTGGGACTTGATTCAATATTGAAAAGATGTCTCAGCTTGATGCCCGGAAGTTATTCATTAGAACCATGTAGAAACATTTACAAGTATCAAAATTATGTGAAAGATGATCTCAAATGTTTTCAATTCACGGTCGATCGAAAAGATGGTGTCAATTCGGAATTCGATCTTCAACAGTTATATTATTGGCAATATCCAGATGTTTTCCTTTTTCGATTGAATTTTGTGCAGATTGATCCCAATATTTATCGCATGGTAATATTTATTCATCCAAGCAATCGAAAACCTGCTGGACGGACTGATATACCGTTACAGATAGATTTCCCAACAAGAAAGCTTGGATATAATATAACTTTCTCTAGAACTCTGAACAAATTGCTTCCCGCACCTTTCCGATCAGACTGTTATGATTATCAAGACAGTCGAAATCAAGAAATAGATAGATGTATTCGAAAAGCAGCTATCGATGATATCGGAAAAGTGCCTCCATGGATTTTGTTGAAATCGAATGTCAATGTGAAAACTTTACGGCAATCAACAATTGCGGGTGAAGATTTCCATCAATTGATCGAAATCACCAAAAAATGTTCACTAAACTTCTCTCGTCCTGACTGTCATCTAGAAGAATTTACTCCAGAACTTTTGGCTACCAAGAAAGGGAATGGAGCGGAATATTTTGGAATGGATGTAAATCTTCCAACATCACTGGATGTGGAGAATAAAATAAAGCCAGCTCAAACATTAATCAGTTTGTTCGTCTATGTTGTGTCTGTACTTGGTTTTTGGTTTGGTGTCCATGCTGCAGCAATATTCAGAGTTGGCCACAAGATCAAGAAAATTCTTCCTCCAGCCCCAAAAGTTTCCAATATGCCATTGGTTTACATGGAAAGTTCAGCATCGAAATGAACAAGGAACGAATCTTCATAGAAGTAGCATGTAGATTATACCCAAAATTCCATGGTTCTAAAGCTATGAGCGAGCTAACCCATCTAATAAATCTTATTATATCAAACTGCCCAGGAAAACCACAAATTGAGTTTTGATCACCTTGATTGTTTCAGCATTCTATTTGCAAGGGAATTAGCAAAATAATTTCATGAGATGCATGAATCAAATTTAATTCTTGATGAGTTCACGAGAGCTGTTAGAGCATGGCGTTAATGATAGCAATTCAATCTGAAAAGTTTGATTTGCTCCGTTGATTGACTAAAATTTGTTTTTCCCAATTTTAGACCTTTATTTCTGATGATACAGTGAAATATTCGCTCTCTGTAGTGCAGAATATAAATGAAAAAGCTACAAATCTTATATTGTGAAATGAATTGGTTTGCTATCAGTAAAATATTCACAACCAACAGTTCTAAGCTATCCCTTTCAAATTAAACTCATTCCTATCGATCGAAATAAATGTCCTAGACAAGATATATTCGAGAAGATACATGCTGTGTTCTGAGTTCATTAGGGATTTATTCCTACAAAAAAGCCAGAAGATTCGGAAAATATCTCGTTCAGTGTGTCCTCTCAAAAACATTAGCATTCAATCACGGCAAAGGCAAGACACATCTTCTTAATGAGAACTTTGTCTCTAATTGTCAAAAATATATATCATTTAATTATTGTATCGACCACGAAGCAATCGCAAAATCTCAGATATCATCAACTTCTCGAATTGAGAAACACAACTCAGGTTCAGTATCTAAAATTTGAGTGGGATGTACAATATAATTGAGAAAAGAATGAATCAAACATATCGAAGTCAATATTTTGTACCTTCATATGCCAGAACGAATGTTCAAAAATCATGGTCTTGTAATTGCCCAGTCTTCGAAATAAATTTTTCCAACTCAATAAAGCTTTTTGGTTATATTTTGTGTAGTTTAGGTAAGAATTTTCAGCACAATATTTTTCCGATGGAATTTATTGAATTCTGGCCTATTTGATGAGTTATTAACTTTATTAACTTTATTAAATAACCGATTTTCTACAATCACGTAGGTTGTGGATATCAAGTATGGAGTGTGGTTTCTCAATATTTATTATTTGAAACCATTGTCGAATCAACGATAGGTCGACCGAAACATTTTGTTCCACCTTCCGTTTCAATTTGTTTGCCTTACCTACACATTGTTAATTATTCTCTTTTGCTATCTGAATATCCTGATCTGAATCAATTCATCAATCGTCTAGTTCAAATGTCAAATGAAAATGATGCTGATTCATTGGAGAGAATTCTTCGACAAAATCATTCAATTCTGGAGCAAATTGATTTCTATCTTCATGAAAAATATTCCATCAACAGAATAATGAGCTTAACCATGGATATAGATTCTCTTCTTTCGAAATGCCGATCATTAGTGCCAGATAAATATGGGTTAGAACCTTGTTCTAATTTATCCAAAGTTCAAACTTTCGTCAAAGATGATCTGAAATGTTTCCAGTTCACGATAGATACATTGAATGGTGAACCAGTTAAATATGACCTGCAAAAACTATTCTATTATCAATATCCTGATATATTTCTATTCCGATTCGAATTCATCCACATTCATCCATCAATAAATCGTCTAGTGATCTATGTTCACCCACCATATCGATTGCCTGCTGGTCGAAGTGATGTACCGTTAGAAATAAATTCTCCTACCCAATACATGGGATATAATGTTACATTTTCGAGAACATCGAATAAATTGCTGCCAGCACCTTACAAAACTAATTGTCACCGATATGAGGACAGTAGGAATCAAGAGATAGATCGATGTATTATAAAAGAAACTATACACAAGTGTGGATATGTTGCACCATGGACTGTTTTGTCTACCAATAGTTCGATACGAAAATTTCATCGATTCAGAGTTCCCATAGAATATACTGACTTTTTGCTCAATATTTCAAGTGAATGTTACACCAAATTTTCTGAACCCGATTGTCTATCGGAAGAATTTCGACCGGAAATGGTCTCCATCAACAGAAGTCATGCTAATGGTTCATTTGGAATCGATATTCTTTTGCCCACATCAATGGATGTGCGAAATGTGGTTAAACCAGCTCGAACCAAAATAGACCTATTTGTTTATATTGTTTCAGTTTTGGGTTTCTGGTTTGGTGTTTATGTGGCTGGTATATTTACTCTTGCTCGTTCCATTCGAGATCTAATATTTCCTCGGCAAAAAGTTTCATTCATTCAGCCAATATATTGGAAAACTAGAGTCTAATCGAAACATTTTCTCTCTCAACTTTTTGAGGGTTTTTTTCTGGTTACTTACAGCCCATCACTCAAAATTGTGTGCATAGTTTTAAACCTCTTGAGTTGAACAGATCAACTCAGAATATTACATGTAATGAAAATTCGGATACTGTAATGTACTATCCAAGGCTCAACCAAGGATTTGTTGATAGATTCAACTGATGGACTTTTGAACCCATAATATGAATGTTGGGTTCCCATAAAATGGGTTTTGTTAGTTTCGGTTCATCAGCAACTTGCTCATATTTTGTTAATTTTTTGGGTATCTTAGTTGTGTTTAGACTTTTATCTTATCACTTCCCTACATTTCCTGTATTGATGGATTGATTATCGTTTTTCAGTGTGTTGACTGTTTCTTATTAATATTTTGAAATAGGGATTAGCTGATTGAAGGCGTCTGTTTTCATATTGAAAAATTGGTGAATTTACTCTGTAGAGATTTGATTGAAATCTTTTTCTATTTGTTGTCAATTTGATTGTGACAATGTTTTGATCCTCTCTCCATACAAATAGATTGGGCTTTTGTGTTTATCCCAACATATGGATTGGTAAGATTCATCAACTTTTTTTATTTATTTAGATAGCTCACTAGAAGGTACTAATTAACTAGAGTGTCATTTCTAGGTCTATTAACCATTGGACACCAATTCGAACAAAATTTATCCGATCAACATTGCATAGAATAGGATTACAAGTGGTCCTGGTACCGAAAAGATCTTTCTCATCAATCGAAAATGAATTACACGTGGACGAGACTATGCCCCGAAAATATCTCTCCAGATTGTCCTGTCTGTTGGATTGTCTACATCGATCTGGTCATTCTTTCAACTTTTGATCCTGGGATAAGCGTTCCAGTACCACAGATTGATCACTCAAATGTCATTTCAACAATCAATCTCAATGATTAGGAATGATTAGATATGGCGGCCCAGCTGAAAGATTTCGCGAGATCTGGTGTCTACTTACTATGCTTTTTGGGTGAGATTTTCTTGGTATAAAACAGAATTGAAATAAGTTTTCTCATTCGTTATCAATTAACGCTCATGTTTTCGATTTATCAGGTTGTGGGTACCAAGTGTACACTGTGGTATCTCACTATTTGATGTATGATACTGTTGTCGAGTCAACCATCGTCCGACCAAAGTATCTCATTCCACCAGATGTTTCCATTTGTTTTCCATATCTCAAGATTATTGATTATACACTGGCTTTCAGGAAGATTCCTGGTCTTGAGAGGACAGTTCGAAAATTTGGACCACTTGGAATTGGTCATAGTACTGATGAATTGGTGGTAGCGTTGGAGAGGAATCTCTCTTTCCAGGAAAATTTTTACGATTTCTTACATGAACGATATACTTTGGATAGAATAATAAGTATTACCCGAGGCCTTGATTCACTACTGACCAAGTGTAAATCTTTGGTTCCTGGTGAATATGATCTTGGACCGTGTATGGATCCTTCAAGATTTCAGACGTTCGTTAAAGATGATCTGAAATGTTTCCAATTCACAGTTGGAACACTTAATGGAGAAAATTATCAATACGATCTGCAACAATTGTTCTACTGGCAATATCCGGACATATATCTTTATCGAATCAAATTTACTAATATTGATCCATCAACCAGACGCTGTATCGTGTATGTTCATCCACCAGATCGATGGCCTGCTGGTCGAAGTGATGTGAGAGTGAAAATTCGATATCCACTTCGATGGAAAAGTTATGATATCTCTTACACAAGGTATCTCAAGAAACTCTTGCCGACACCATACAAGAGCAATTGTGCCAACTATCCAGGTAGCAGTCGAAATCTGGAAATAGATAATTGTATTATCAGAAGAGCAATTGTGAAACCAGGATATACACCTCCATGGATTATCTTACCATGCAACAGTTCAGTGAGAGCATCTCGACTCTCAGCAATCTCAAGTACAGATCGAAAATATCTCAACAAAATAACCAAAAAATGTTTCCTTGAGATACCTCAAAGTGATTGTACAACGGAAGAATATACACCCCAATTGATTTCGATGAGTGAAAAAAGTGGTGATACCTCATTTGGAATTGATATTGTTTTTCCCACATCATTGGATGTCATCAATATATACAAACCAGCTCGAACTGAGATCGATCTATTCGTTTACATTGTCTCTGTATTGGGCTTTTGGTTCGGTGTCCATGTGGCTGCTATACTTCAGATCACTGATCTTTTTCAAAATTTACCAAGTTTGCCTTTCACTTGTCCCAATTTTCGTCGTGAATCTTCGAGTATCATGTCGAAGAAGAAATTCAAATTTAACCATGAACTTCAAGTGTTTGAAAATGTTCATGAGAATCGGTGTTATGATTACGAAACTTGGGCCAGGCCAGCCTCACTTTTTTCAAGTAAGAGGATCCAATCTATTTTTGAGGCTAGATGAAATGCCTATGATTTATTGATTGCTGTTGTCGAATCGATCATCAACATGATCTACGGGAAACCTAATCATCTCTCTCGATTATCATCACATTTTGCTTAATGTCTCTTAATTTACTAGACAGTTGCCTTGTCTCTTATCCAAACTCTGTAATTTAAAGTATGTCATGAAAATATAAACAATCGTATCTCAAATTTCCAACTGTATTTAGTTGATCATAGGCCAACACCGACATAATTCAATTCCTACTTGAGTTGCATAGTGTTCGGTCGTATGAACATATAAATTTTGCTGATAACAACTTTATTTTACAAATAATGTTCTATTTTTTTGTTTTAAATTTCAAATTTTATCTTCTCTCAAGTGAATTTGACACTCTTGAGCA
Organism: Brevipalpus yothersi; assembly: GCA_003956705.1. Taxonomy (NCBI): domain Eukaryota; kingdom Metazoa; phylum Arthropoda; class Arachnida; order Trombidiformes; family Tenuipalpidae; genus Brevipalpus; species Brevipalpus yothersi. The sequence goes on from QZCP01000104.1 coordinate 108,876, forward strand.
AAGCTACTAAACAGTAAACTAAACTCTGCCAAACTCTTGGTTTGTCAAAATAAGAGTTGCGTAAATACTTTGGCAAGTTTTGGTGGAAAAAGAGATTCGAATTTTTCTTCTCTAATAAAAATGAAAAATTACTACAAAATGCTTAGAAATTCCAAAGTGATTCTCAATGGAACTTACAGACTCAGGAATTGAGCCAACCAGACAGATTGTTAGCTGGTTAGAATCGATTGAATTTATCATTAGCAACATATTCGTTCAGCTGGCACCGAGACAGAATAACTTGGCTCTACTCATTACATCGACAATTCATTAAAAACTTATTCTCTCCGATAATGAGAAAACCTGAGAGTAAGTATCATGAGATGAGTCTGGAAACCAGTACAAAAGAGATTAATTATATCATCTGGGTGAAGTTATACTCGAACCAAAAAAAAGTTTAACACAGTCGTATCAAAAATTCATTGTCACTACGTTCAGTGGAAATGACTCGAGTTTGTGGTTTTCACAATTTTGACATTCATGATAGATCAAAATTGAACTTCAAATCCTCTCATTGAAAAATAGAAAAAATCATCACTACCACAATGACGCTAACCTCAAACTTGATGAGATATGGTGGATATTGTTTTTGCTTTTTAGGTGAGATTGATTATGAAAACTTATCGAATTTATTGATTTTACTCTATTAATTACATTTTTTTCACTCTCATCCGAAGGTTGTTCTTATCAAATATGGACTGTGGTAGCTGATTATCTACTATACGAAACCATCAACGAATCACTCATATTTCGACCAGAATTTTTTCTTCCACCAGATGTTTCCATTTGTTTTCCATATCTTCAAATTATCAATTATTCATTAGCTTTCAATAAGCTTTCTGGTGTGAAGGAATCCATTCTTCTCAAACTTGGCCCACAATTCAATGAAAGTGATAGTGATGAATCGCTAGAAGTGGCTGTGAAGCAGAACGATTCTGTACTAGCATTTTTTCATGAACAACTATTTGACCATCATTTTATCAAAGAAATAATGAGTGTGACACTTGGACTCGATTCGATTCTGGTCAATTGTGCTTCTCTGGTTCCTGGTCAATATGCTCTCGGTCCCTGTATGAATACAGAATTTCGAAGCTATGTTAAAGATGATCTCAAGTGTTTCCAATTCAAATTGGAAGGAGATAGATACAAATATGATCTTGAACAATTGTACTATTGGCAATATCCACATGTTTATCTATATCGTATCAAGTTTGCCAACATTGATCCTTCACTTGAACGTATGGTAATCTATATACATCCACCAAATCGATGGCCAGCCGGCCGAACTGATTTGCCATTGGTTATCATTACTCCTGCCCAAAGAACAGGCTACAATATAACGTTTTCACGGTCTTATAGCCAAGTGTTACCATCACCATACGAAACAGATTGTCACAATTATCGGTACAGTCGTAATCAAGAGATTGATCGATGCTCTCTGGAAAAAATACTTGAGTGGATTGGAGTAGCACCACCATGGTTAACTGTGCCCACCAATAGTGCATTTAAAACATTTCGTCGTGCTGTATATACCAAAGAAGAATTTGCACCATTCAATGAAGTGGCTAAAAAGTGTTTTAACACATTTCCTCAGCCTGATTGTATAACCGAAGAATTTAAGCCTCAGTTGACGGCAGCTCAATTCGAGTTTAATAATGGTTCCTTCGATGTTGATATCAATTTACCGACATCATTGGATGTTGAAAATTACATGAAGCCAGCTCGTACCAAGATCGATCTGTTTATTTATATTGTGAATCTCTTGGGTTTCTGGTTTGGTATTCATGTTGCTGCCCTATTCAGTGTAACTAAAAAGGTTCGAGAAGTAAAAAAATTACAGCATACACTTTTGGAGAAAATGAATATTCCGATGGAATCAAGTCAGTAAGGAATTTTTTTCAAATCACTGATACTTAACATTTTCTTGTCTCCTCTTTACGACACATGAATACATGATATACCAAACAGAGTATGAACGTTCTTTTCTTCTGTGTTATTATTGATTTACCTTCGACAAACCCTCACCTCATTTTGCAGCTAACTTTTCGCATTCAAAGAAGACAAACTTTCAATTTACGTGATAAGAAAAAAAAGTTGTCCTGAACGTTTTTCTACATCTTGAAACAGAGAAAATGTACCTGATAGACACATTGACCAATTGATTCTATTCTCTCAAGAAACAATTCATAAAAAATACATTGAAAATGAACAGAAAGGGTTCAAAATGAGCGTAATAATATATGTAGGTATCATGAGAGCACTTTTCGAACATGGAATCACTTGATAAAATTGAATTTCGTGACCAACAGCTTTTGTCTCATCACAATTTGGATTGATCAACTTAAGTAAAGTCAACAAAACAGCGATTAACTTAAACTTCAACATCCACTGTGCGTCGGAGGATTAATTTGTTGTTCGACTGCTCTTAAGCCTCAAATGTCCCATGTATTGAAATGTTCACTTCGATCACTACCAATGCTGGTCTGACAATTTTTTCTGGAGTAGATATATTTCCACCAGAATGATTTTTCTTTTGAATTTGTTCAGATTTTGTGGCTATCTTGTATGTTTTTTAGGTAAGATAAATCATCAGTTTTCCAATTTTTCTCGAAAATTAGCCTATGAACTCTGTCCACAGATTAAAAGTTATCTAATTTAACTATTCCAACTAATGTCTCAGGCTGTTCTTATCAAATATGGACTGTGGTGTCTCACTATCTACTATATGAAACTATCATGGAATCGCTCATGTTTCGACCCAAATTTTTTGTTGCTCCAGATGTATCCATATGTTTTCCATTTATTCAAATACTTAACTATTCATTGGCCTTCACACAGCTTCCTGGCTTGAAAGATGCTCTTCTTCAAGAACTTGGACCGCATTTCGACAGTAATATAAGTGAATCTTTAGAAAAAGTTGTGAAGAAAAATGATTCTTTACTTTCATTTTTCTATGATAATCTTCTAGGACATCATTCGATTCGTGATATCATGAATGTTACCAATGAGCTTGATTCAATGCTCATCAGTTGTGTCTCTCTGGTTCCTGGTCAATATTCTCTGGGCCCTTGTGTGAACACTTCCCAATTCGATACCTTTGTCAAAGATGATCTCAAGTGTTTCCAATTCAAATCACATGGAAACAGGTATAAATATGATCTAGAGCAACTGTACACTTGGCAATATCCGTATGTTTATATGTTTCGCATCAAATTCGCCAACATTGATCCATTAATTGAACGTATGGTCATCTACATACATCCACGGAATCGATGGCCAGCAGCTCGAACTGATATTCCATTGATCATCTTTTTTCCTGTTCAAAAATCCGGATATAGTATAGCATTTTCACGATCTTACATTCAACTGTTACCAGCACCGTATCAAACCGATTGTCGCAATTATCGCCATAGTCGTAATCAAGAGATTGATCAATGTGCCGTAGAGGTGTACGAGAATTGGAATGGAGTTGCTCCACCATGGTTAACTTTGCCCACCAACAGCTCATTCCGAACATTTCGGCGTACTATAATGACCCTAGAAGAATTTACACCATTCAATAATGTGGCTCTAGATTGTTTCTCCAAAATTCTACAGCCTGATTGTGTTACCGAGGAATTCAAGCCTCAATTGACTGGCAGTGCTCGTACCAATTCTTCTGATGGCTCTTTTCGCATTGATATCAGTTTACCAACTTCATTGGATGTTGAAAATTACATGAGACCAGCTCGTACAAAAATTGATCTATTCATTTATATTGTATCACTTTTGGGTTTCTGGTTTGGTATTCATATTGCCACTTTATTCAGAGTACACAAAAAAGTTAAGAAAGTCAAAAAGTTTCACAGTACACTGCGAAAAAGTATGAGTATTCAGAGTGAATCAAATGAGCCATGAATTTTCATCCAGTCGACGAGCTTGATTATCACGCCTTTTGATTGATACAATCTCAGCTGATCCTGGAAAAACTTGTGCAAGACAGTTGGTACTGTTGATGATACTCAATCTCTGGAAATTTCTATTCTGATTAGCAACCGAGATCTATGGAATCGTGTGAATCTGTGTTCCGCTTTTTTGTGTCTGAAAAGTGAAAGTATGCAACAACATGCATCATATCACACCTACTCCATTAACTTTTCCCAAAATTGAATTCTACTGTGACAAGAAAAGCCTGATGCACTATACAAACATCAAATTTTTTTGGTTCGAAATGAGCTAGAGCGCCCATTATCTGAGTTTTCATCGTTTGAGCCAAGAAATTATGATAATCATCTACAAATTTTTTTTCTCTCTCAACACTTTAGGAGAGTCAGAGATAGGAATGTGTGCTATGAGGCTTAATAGTGTAACATTCTCAGCGTTCGACTGCGTGTTTAAGGCTGGATCTTTTTTCTCAACCCGACTTGGGAAACAATGAAACACCAATAAAAACGTTTTTCTGTTCAGTTATTTCTTCTTCTTATCATGACTTATTGATCCTCATGAGCTACCCTGTAGCTACTTTGCAAATAAAGCTAGCAAACGAGATTAAACTCTTATGATGAGCGATTGAAATAAGTATCCAGAACTTGGTGAAATATTTGCACATTGCTTGTATATTATCTCAGTTTGAATAAAACCTCAATCAAATTAGGGCAATTTCATTTAATTTTGAAATTGGGAAGACACTTCTCATCCAATGTTGTAATAATTTAGCTAATCAATTAATTTTTCGAGACTTTGGCTTCTTCAAATTAAGTCCCATTTTTTACAAATACTTCAAACCTCGACAAAGTTTCCGTTGATGCTATGATTTGATTATCTTCTATCTGAGTCAAGTTCAAGGTATAGGCTTGGCACAATCGATTGAGTTCATCAACGAGTCAGACATTTGGCTGGTGTACAGGGAAGTGAAAAATAACTTGGCTTCCATCATTACATTGCCACTTCATCAAAAATACATTCACAACCATGGTACGGCTCTGTATGAGTCTGAAGATATCACGAAAACAGTTTTCCAACACACAGAATCACTTGATAAAATTGAATTTCGTGACCAAAAACATAACAGTTTCTGTCTCCTCATCATAATTAGAATTGATTAACTCTACTGTAGGTCAACAAAATACTAGGCTAAACAGAACTTTATCATTCGATAGGAATTGAAATGAAAAGTGAATATTCTCAGTAGCTCGCGAGCCAGACCTCCTAATGATTAGTGTTTCATAATGTTCACCAGGATTATTATCGACGTTAATTTGACCATTTATTCAAGAATAGATACATTTTCATCACGATGATATTCCTCTCCAATTTGGTCAGATTCTGTGGATATCTCGTATGTTTTTTGGGTAAGCTGATTGATAATCACATGAAGTTGACTAGAACTAAGTTTTCAAATTGGTTTATAAGTTTATTCAATCTGATTAATAACTTCCATAGGTTGTGCATATCAAGTATGGACAGTGGTGTCTCATTATTTACAGTATGATTATATCATCGAATCAACAATTTCTCGACCCAAATTTTTTGTTCCACCAGATGTATCAATTTGTTTTCCATATCTTCAAATAATCAACTATTCATTAGCTTTCACAAAACTTCCCGGCTTAAAAGATGCTCTTCTGTATCAACTTGGACCACAGATTGAGAGCAATATTAGCGAATCACTTGAGGAAATTATACGAAAAAATGATTCCCTTTTAGGATTTTTTCACCACTATCTTCATGATCAGTATACTATTGATAAAATAATCAGTGTCACCAATGAACTTGATCATCTCCTATCGAAGTGTACTTCTGTGGTTCCCGGTGAATATGCAGTGGGACCATGTGCTAATACATCAAATTTTAAGATTTTTGTGAAAGACAATCTGAAATGCTTCCAATTCACCATCGGAACAGTGAATGGTGTCCACTTTCAATACAATCTTCGACAACTCTACTACTATCAATATCCATATGTTTACCTATTTCGTATTCAATTTACCAATATAGATCCCGAGATGCAGCGTATTGCGATATACGTTCATCCGGCACATCGATGGCCTGCCGGCAGAACAGATATACCGTTAGAAATATTTTTTCCCGCTCGAAGTATTGGCTATAATATTACGTTTAGCCGATCCATGAATCAATTGTTGCCTGCACCGTACAAAGCTGATTGTCACACGTATCAAGATAGTCGAAATCAGGAAATTGATCGATGTACTATTCGAGAAAGCTTACGAAAGTGTGGATATGTTCCACCTTGGATGACATTGGCAGCTAATAGTTCTATTCGAAAAATTCGACGAACCACAATTTCACCGGAAGATAATGATATTTTTCTCAACATATCTCACACATGTTTTCTTCATTTTATGAAGCCCGATTGTTTGTTGGAAGAATTTCGACCAGAGCTGATATCAATTAACAGTAGTTACACAACAAATGATACTTTTGGAATCGATATCAATTTGCCCACATCACTGGATGTTGTCAACATTCTTAAGCCAGCTCGTACCGAAATCGATTTGTTTGTTTATATTGTGTCTGTATTGGGCTTTTGGTTTGGTATCTATGTTGCCTCCATATTTCGAGTTACCCGAAAGGTTGAGAACGTGAAGAAAATTCGACTTCCCTTCCAAAAACAAGGTTCGCAAACAGAATCAAGTCAAGATTACGAACTTCAATCTGGTTAGTGAATATTTTTCCATGTACATGTATCTATCTATATGAAATGCTGTTTAATTATCTTGCATTGAGAACTTCTTGAAAAATGTTCCCAAGATTGTTTTTTTCAATTCTTCCAACTAGGTACATATCCGATATTCTCAACAACACAAGCCAACTGCATAGAATAAATGGATCTCTACTTTAAAAAACTGAACTTACAATTGATTTTATCAAACCGATCTAACAAAATATGCAATTTCAGGAATCGGAACAAGTTGGAAGGTGTTCTATATGTTGCCTCACAAACTTTAGGAACTTTATTTTTAACATTGTCACCCCTGTAAAGGGCTCAATACTGTCTACCACGTCAAGAATGATATTCACTCTTAAATTGGTAGGCTCTGCGACAAGATCAATTCTTGTCCAAAAACCTTACTCAAGGAACTTACATTGATTGAACACATTCTAGAGCGCGAGATGCGAGATCCTACGCAACATATAGCTGTTTTATTTAAGTTGACACAAACATTCTCATTCGATTGCTAATTATTATCATGGTCTCGAATTGGTTTTTCATGATCAATCAAAAACATAAAATATGTTATGAGATCAGGTGTTCATCTGTTTAGTATGTTATTTAAGAGCCATAATTCTATTTACAAAATGATCAAAACAATTTTTTGGATCTGGTCTAGTCTAAATGTGTATCATGAATTCATGGCCATATTTATCCTCTTTGAAACCAGCTCGGAAATGTCCATGATAAGAGTTATCAGTCAGTTGAGTGAGAATATTTGTGTAAAACTTGAACAAAACGGCTGTAGTCTCAAGGAAATAAAATTGGCTCTGTTCGGATGCCTGATTATCGAGCGAACTTGCTCAACGAGATACTCTTTTAACTTATCAGTTATCAGATCTTTGCTTTTTCAAAATCAATCACTATTCACTCCTGTGTTATGGAACCGAGATAAAAAAATTTGATGCTAATTCTTATCTTGATTAAGGCTCTGCTCTAGAAACTAGTCCAATCTTGCAAAATTTGTGTGACTAATTCTTTATGTATCATCGACGATTTATTAGTACAAAATTCATCTTGCTTGGTTGGGTTGTTGAACTGATCTGTTGGAAAATCTCTAACACAACTTTTCCAACAAGAGCAGCTTGAATGTTTGAATAACAAGCAGAAAGAAGATGCAGGGAGACTGCAATGAGAGGGCAAATACCCAGTTATGGGAGATGAGATGTTCATTATATGAAGTGATCTCATGAGAGTTGATAAGATTCATCCATTATCCACTTATTCCAGGATTTCCAATGGTCTGAATGAATTTCTCAATACATTCATCACTTGTTCTTTCCATACCTCTTCAGCTCAGATTCATCACCTCTCGTATATTTTGGCTAGGTTTCTCGACGAAAACATACATACACAATGAAACAATCAAAATAGTTGACAGATAGCCTAAGACAATGCTGATCAAAGAGAAGTTATCTGAGATGGATGATTTTGAGGTTTTGTTCAAGATAGAAACCATAACAATATAATGAGTGAGGAATAGAGAATATGATAAACGACTCATTCTCAGGAGAATAGAGTTCGCGCCGAGTTTATATCTAATTAGTCTACTCTGAGGATTGAAAATCAGTATCAAAAGCGAGAGTATAACACTGATTCCTATCGGCCAAATTGATTGAACAAAAGCGTACGCTGATTGATCTTGGTTCGAGGTGAGAATGTGCCAAATAATCAGGTAATAAATAACCAAGAACGTTACTTTTGTTTTCAGAATTTGTCGCTGTACCAAAAGTGGAGCTCTCTGAATCTTTGGAAGAGAGTAAGCAAAAAGGATGCCCATGATAACTGAGCACAACCATGTATCAGTTAGGATGTAGAATTTGTGGAAGAATAGCTCCATTTCGCTGTAACAATAGATTTTCTTAACGGAACGGGCTTCATCTTTCAGCAGTGGTATCCTACCTGGAATAATTTTTTGAGTCTTCGATACTCACGATTCGTTTCAGTCCAATGATAAAATCAATTTCAAGATCACTCAAGTTTTTGTAGGACATGACTAGTCCATACATCATGAGGGACATCGATATTGAAAATCCGATGAGATGTGACCTGTGAAATCAAGAGATTGCTTAAAAAACTCTCTCAAAATGAGCTTGACTGAGCTCGAGCTTAACCTCAGTAGAAGCCACACTAGCACAGCGCCTATCACATGAGATTGTAATGTTACTGCCAGAGACCAAGTGGTTGGATTACACTGGAATAGAATGATATGAGTGACTGATTTGATTTTGAAAGACATTTCGAAATATTGGAAAATATTTACTCACATAATTAGTTGATTCTTGATTGTTATTTGAATACAAAAATTCACCCAGATGAATTCTTGAACAAATACTTTTGTGAATATGGTTTTGTCCTATTGTGATCCTCGAATCAAGCCCAACAGTGCTGAGGTGTAGAGTTCTCGCAAATATGCATAGATAATATGGAGGAGAGAGTCGAATGAATGCTTTCACAATCGATTTGAAAGGATTGAACTGAGAGCCAGAATATTTGAATTTCGGATAAATAAGAAAACCAGTGAAAAAGAAGAAAACTGTCATGAGAGAACGAACCAACAGCCATGCTTCTTTCGCTTTGTGCATTGCTTTGAGCGTAGCTTGAGGACCAGGAGTCAAAATAGGCTGTAGAATATAAAATGCATGACAAAAGACTACTCCTACAGCACACAGTCCTCTTATGTAATCTATAATGAGAATCTGACTTTTTGATACTTCATCATCGTGAAATGATTTCCAATTCTGAGTGATGGAGAAAGCTGAAAAGATGAAGCTGAGTTTTCCTCTTTTGTTGCTCGTCAAGACTCGATGCAAGAATCGATCATATAAAGTGCTTATCACTCCTAAAACTATTAGTCCAATACAGATAGAATTGAATTTGGTTGATAGTATTCCATTTCTCACCTCCTGCTTGCAATTAATTTCACTAATAGAAGATTTTTCCGAAATTTTCAAGAAATGAAATCTTTGTAGGAAAGATTTCACATATTCTTCATCCTCTAGACCACATGAGCTTGGTATGCAAACTCCCGTATTGTGAGTCAAAGAGAGATCAGCATCGAATTTCGTTTGCCACGTTATTTCACAATATCTTCCTTGAAAGCTTGTAGCTCCATGATGGAAGAGTCCGAGAGAAACCTTAGCAGATTCACATTGGGTTTGATCACCCAACCAATTCAAGTTACCTCTTCTAGCACCTGGAACTGGCTTTGCAAAAGAGTCCAATAGTGTCAAGAGACCAATATTTTTCCTGCCAGCTCGAATATTTTCAATAATTGATTCTAGATGAATAAGACACACTTTTTGTTGAGCAATCAATGAATTCTTCTTTCTTGTGGGATGTTCGGAATAATCCCATGATTTTAGAAGGGCTTGTGTAACATTTTTTCTCAATGATAAGATGTTTTCTCGTTGTTCAAATTGAAATCCAAAGATAAGAGGCTGTCCAGAGCTTCTCTTATCCAGGAAAAGCAGAGCATCATTTGAATAATGTGCACTCTCCACATTTGAGGCTCCAATAATAGGAAAAAGGAAGAGAACAATCAGGACTTCGATTCCGATGGACATCACAGTGAACTCAGTACTTTGAAAGTAGTCCATAGATTCATGTAGAAACTCTGGTTCAAAGGCACCATGAGATAAAATGATTGAAAACCTTATTTTCTCACCATCGAATTGAAGCAATCAGCAAAGGAGAGATTTTTCTGCTTTGCGTAGATCACTAACAACTTTTTTGCTTTTTTTGATGAATATGTCGAATTCAATTGTCATAAGAATCAGTTTTCAACTTTCACCGTTAGTCAGATTAATGGCTCTCGGCAAACGAATCACACAAAAGTAATTAAAATCCGGGTGATAGTAAAAATAATGGGCTTCCTATGAGACGATTATATGGTAGACGATGATTCCTACTAAACGAGCTCTCGTGTGAAAGCTGTTTCAATGTTACACCAAGATGATAGACCAAAGAGTACCAACACGGATGAGCATTCAATGCTGGCGACCGACAATTCTTTCATTAACCACAAGCAATGCCAAGAAGGGAGTTTCCTAGTTCTGGATCTGATTTCATTTCAATCGATAATTTTTGGCCGCGAGATCAAACATAGGTGATAGTTTTAAGTCACCATATCACATCTGATAGAAAGAAAATTTTCATTTACAGCCAATTTGAGATAATGATCGATAATTAGCTAGTGCTCTCATCCCCAATGTTTGGCTCAATCATTATCAAATCGGCTGTATCAGTTGGAGAAACTGGTCGAAGAGCAAAATTGTAAACTATCGTTTAATTTTGACCAGTTTTTCAACTGAGCTATCAAGGCCAAAAATTATCATTTGAAACATTGTCGAAAATAATTTTTTCAGCTCTGTCTTTGAAAACAAGTCCCAAGCAACTAAACTACTAGGAAGATGTTTAAATTTTTGTCTCAAAGTGCTCGCTGTTGTCAGTACTCTTTGAGCTGAGAGCTGTCGAGCTAGTTCTCTTTCTCTCAAATCGAAAAAATTTGATTCCTTCAAGATCCAAAAAATTCACCAGAGGCAGTGAAAAGATTTTATCAAACTGCAAATCAGCCCGATGATTTAATTCTTTCATTGCTTTCCAATAAAGAAGGTCACCAAAAAACTGGAAGAATCAGTATGACTTTCCATCAACATGCAAGATGTAGGTGGAACTGAGCTCCATGAGTTATGTGTGGCATCCAGTATGGATGGAGAGTCAAAAAATTTTCATCACTCAATCACGTTGTTAATTCAAGTGCTTTCGAACTGGTTCCGAAGTGGGGCAAATATGGCTATGAATTAATAATACACATTCAGACTAGGCCAGTTCGAAAAAATTGTTTTGATTATTGTGTATATGGAATTATGGCTCTGAGATACTCCACTGAACGGATGATCATATCAGCTCATATCATATTTTTCTGCTTATAATCAATCATAGAAAAACCAGTTGGAGAGAGGCCATGGTAGAAGAATTATCAATCAAATGCGATTGTTTGCATCAAACTCAAACAAAATGGCTATAGAATTGGATATCTGTATACGTGGTATATCGATTGAGAGTTGAATTCTTCAACAGTCGAAGTTACAGATTGATTTCTGGAGTGTCAATCGATCAAAAACAAATGGCTTGAAAGAGATTTATCTCCAAAAAATGATACAAATTTTCTGTTTGATCTGAGTTTGTTTTATTAAGTTCCATTCTTGATGTTGAGTGATGATATTGGGGACTGATAAAAATAAGACAAATTATGCTCCACCATTCCTATTTGTTCCGATCTGGAGCTATTGGTCAAGCTATTGATGAGAATAGTCGATTGAGCGTGCATCAATCCATCGAATTTCCAACCTCAATTGAAATAGAATTTGTCATCTATTGTCAGCTTGTGTACAGAAGCTATATAAGCCGTTTCTTGACCATTGAAAGGGTTACAGAAATAAGAAAGACAAGACTAGCCACCGATGCTCCTAGTCCTTTTATAACGAGAAGATCATTCAGGGACAAA
>QZCP01000105.1:20022-76305 GCA_003956705.1 Brevipalpus yothersi
GTGCAATCATCACGTTGAAGAAGGCGGTAACTCCTTGGAACATTATGAATTGAGCACGATTTGTCTGAAACAGCTTTCCAAGACTGTGAATTTTCAATCACTGACAATGAAGTTGAAGTTGAGCCTGTAGTTAAAAAAGAAGATATCAGAGATGTGACAAGGCGTTGTGAGCTTGTTATCTACACTACATATTTACACTAAGATAATCAAGAAGAGGCGAAAAATTTTTCAATGATGATCAAATCTCAAATCTTATTCAAAGTTTTTTTTACTTATACACATTTTTCTTATCAATCTGAATAGCTTTATATATTTTCTGTTGATGGTGCATATACATATCACCTAGGAAAAAAAACGAAAGAGGAGAATTGTATTTGTATAGCTCCTCCAAATGTTAGGGGCAAATAGAAAAAAACTTGTAAAGCAATAACGTGAACATTAATAAATGAATAGAACATTCCATTTTTCGAACAAACTACCGATTAACTGAAACTTTACGTAGAGCTTGTCTTCCACCACAATTGCGAATTTCTCTCAGCAGAGCATCATGAAAATCGATATTCGGTGTTTTACTATTACTGTTACTTTTGCCCAACCGGTGCGATGAGGACAGTGAAGTTGATGACTTCTTAGATTTTGGCACATTTTGGTTGCAATTGATTGCTTCACTGTTTCTTGTACTCTGAACTGGTTTTAGTTTACTTATCACATCCATTGGCGTTAATCCTTTACTGAACAGTGAAGACATAGCTGCCGCATGAGCAGCCACTACACCAGTCGTTGGCTGATTGGGCTTGATACCATTACTTCCAACAGAAACGGACGACGATGGAGAAGTTAAAGAGGAGAAATAGTATTGCGGTAGTGGTGGAGGAGGGGGAGGAGGTGGCGGCGGGGGATCTGATGAAGATCTGTTTGCATTTAATTCGATATTCTTTGGAGAATTCGAGATTGAAGGAGACGATGAGACAGGAGGACACGATTTTTGTTCATTTGATGAACTGTTGATCGATTTTGGTCGATTCAAAATGGGTTTAGTCGATATTGGCGGTGGAACCAGTATCAATGATGATACTGGATGTTGAATTTTGACTTTTCCTTGCTTAACCTTAATCTCTTTATTTATTCCATCATTTTTGCTGTTTTCCTGACCAGCAGTGATCTGTTGACTATTGTCACCATTTTTACTTTTACCATCAATAGGCAAAGAGACACCAGCTACCACTGAAGGCTTGCCATTGGATTGCTCGTGGACGGTGATAACGCTGATGGGAGATTCTCGCGTATCACTTGTGAGAGATGTGATTGTGTTTCGAATGGAAACTTTCGTTGAATTCTCATTGATTTGTATTTGAGAAATACAGCGTGGCTTATCATTATGATTATTCGGCAATATTACAGGCGGTGGAGGTGGCAGAGGAGTCTGTGATTCGGAAGGTATTCGCTGCCGAAAATCTGCATTGTTGGACTTTCGATTGGAAATAGACTGGCCTTGCCTTTGAACTTCACAATCGTTATCATCAGATCGGGATCCTTTCCAATAGGCGGCAGCAGCATCTTTACTGCCCCAAGATTCGAGACGGTAAAGTTTATAAGGTTGAGGAGAAAGCAACGAATCTTTAGAACTGGACGATTTTACTTCTGACGAATTGGATTCAGACTCTGTGTTGGTGTTCGATTGGGACATTGATGGTGATGAATTTGATGGAGGAAGAGGTGGCTTGTCAACTACAATGCTCTTAACACTCTTCTCGGTGGAAGAAGAAGAAGAGTCAGCTTTAAGGGACGCATCAAGAATTATCGGCTTAATTGATGATTGTAAAATCAGCGATTTGGGTCGTGGTTTGTCTTGCGTTTGTACATCTCGCTGTGGTTGCAAGTATGGGGCAGGCGCTGATCTTCTATTAACCATTGAGTTCTCAGAATAACTATCAGAGCTTGCATCATCGGTTCTATCAGTACTTTCGTAAATATTTGAATTATCAAGTGGTTTATAGGAACCGATTCGAAAGTTGGTAAGTTTCTTTCGTGGGCGACATAAATCGCGAACAAAATTAGAGGTCACTTTTTGTTCTTGTGAAGTATTGTGATGATTGCTGCCAATTTGAAGACTCATGAATTGACTGTCATCGTCATCAAATGATTTACAGTCGGAAGTTTGACACTGAAGACTAGTCAATTGAGCTTCATCATCAACCCTCTCAGAAGATTTTATAGATATTTGTGATTGTTTTGGTTGGTCCAATTCCTTAGAACTTTGCTTAAGATTGTCCTTGACTTTTGCTGAACTTGAAGAGTCAACCGAACCAGTCTCATCTTTTTTGATATTTTGTGAAATAATTGACGACTGCTTTTCCTCCACCAATTTCTCGGAGATCATCGACACATTTGTTAACAATTCTGTGGATGATTCAGGATGATCAGATGATTTAGTGGAGATTTCGATGGATTTCGTAGGTGAAGATGGAGAATTTTCGACAGTAGATCGAGAACTTTCCACTACTTCTTGGTGGAGGTTTGATGATGTTATCATGATGTTTTTTTCCTGAGGGGAAAACACCACATCTGTTGGACAGTTTTCAGCACCATCAATCAGTTCATTAAATATGGGAGCAGATAAAACAGCTCCAGTTATGATAGGTAAATGCGGACATTGATTATCTTTAGAATCTTTATTGTTTTTCGTTTCAGTAGATGAAATTGGGGCACACGATTTAATATTTTTTGTATATTCCCGGTCAGTTGATAGATGATCATGAGATGAAACGACTTTGGTGTCTATTCCACTTGTATCGCAATTTTGTTGCTTCTTCTCTTCTCGAATTGTGACTTTTGTTTCATTTTCTCCATCTTCTTGAACCAATCGATCGACATTATCTTTCTTTTCGATTAACTCTTTCGGTTCAATTTTCGCATTGTCATTTTCGTTTCGTTGGCAACTGTCATTTTTTATTTGTAGGGTTTCTGATTGCTCCTTCAAATCATGGGACATAGAGCTTGAAGGTCTCTCCTCAATGCTAACAGAGTTGGCAGCAATTGAAGCTTGATTGCTTTCATTTTCTTTTCCTATGACCGAGGATGAAGATATTCCAGCATTCTTAGGCGTCAAATTTTGACTATTTTCACATGAAAGAAGTATAGTCTGTGATACTGGTGCCTCATTGACATAGTCTATCGAGTCTTTAGGCAAGCTCTCAACCGGATCGTTTGGTGTGCTCTCAACTTTATCGTGACTATGATAGGAATCATTATTGACGCTCTTTTTATCTGACTTCTTCTCGGTTTCGCTACACATGAGAATGTGACCGGTACCATTCTCATGTCCATCACTTTCTCTGATTACACTTTTCCGTCCACTTTTTTCATCTTTGTTCTGATTGTCGTGATCCTTTTCAGTGCCAACTTTCACATCTTTAAGTGAGTTGTGAGATTGCAGTTGGTACTTGATTTTTGATTGTTCCTCCTCTGACTTGCTACCACTATCATTCATTACCGTCTTCGTTTTGGGAAGCATCGGAGGTGGCGGAGGATTGGGTAGGAGTGATACAGGGGCTCCAAGCTCATGTAATGCTTTATCGTCATCATCTTCCCCTTCACTTCGATCAATGTGGTGGGGTGATGAGGAAGAGGATGGATAACTTGATGCTGGTGACATGGTGGACATCTCTTCACAATGATCAGGCGTAGTATCATATCTATCTTCACCATTAGTCTGACAACACGTTCCCGAATCTGGACTCGGTATTGTATGCTCTTCAGGTTTGATCAATGGAATGTTCCGAGAATTTCTATCACGCTTGTTGACATCCTCTCTTCTGACTTTATCTCTATTTTCTTCTTCCTCTTCCTCCTCCTCCTCCTCCTCGGTGGATGTAACGAGTGTCAACGAAGATGAAGATGAAAGAATCTCCGGTAATCTGCTCTCACCGATACTACTTGAGCATGGACGCTCGGCTATCGATCGATGAGGATAATCACTTGATAAACTTTTACTAGTTGCAGAAGAGCCGGCAGATGAGGAGGACAGAGGTACACTCACATCACTCAAGCATTCAATTGAATCTTGAGTTTCATGGAGTTGCTGTTGCTGCTGTTTATTTTTCCATTCAGATCGACTGGAAATCTCACACGATGTGGGCGATGGAGAAGAAGAAGAAGAAGTAGAAGAAGTAGAGGAGGAAGAAGAAGCGGGAATAGCAGATGATGAAGAAGACAAAAGTGATGTTGGCGGATGTGCCGCAGGACTAGACTGCTTGGTATCAGCTTGTAAATGTTGTGCGGGTGTCGGGGCTGGTGGAGCTGGGGCTTTGCGTTTCTTGTTAGCAGTGTTTAACCCACGCTTCATGAGTTCCGATGAGGCTTCTAATCTGCTCGATTTAGCTCGCAAATTGCAGTCTTTATCTTTCACAACAAAATTTTCTTTCATTTTTCCAGCCTTTGCATCGATATTACTGCTGTTACTACTACTACTAGTAGTGATGGTACTACCACTATTACAATTGCTCACAATTTGGCTGCCATTGCTTTGAGGAACAACATTTTTCTTACAATTAATACTATTCATGATCCTTGACATGCCCGGATGGGAAGTTGGTGTAGGAGAAGATGAATCGACAGATTCAGGAGATAAAAATGATTCATGATAACCACTAGACTCAGATCCTGAATCGTGGTGATGATTTTGAACACAATTATCAGAGGATGTTACAGTTTTAGATCCACTGGGAATGTTATTATTTTTCTCAATTGACTTATTATTGCACTCTTGTCTTGCTTTGGAACTTTTTCCAGTTGGAACCACTTTATTACCGGTGTTCCGACCTGATGAACTGGAAGAAGAACCTATCGATGAGGCTATCGATGTTACAGATGCTTTCACTGATGAAATTTCGGAAACTGTGGTAATAGTTGATACTTTTTTCGATGGTGGTGGAGGAGCAGGACGCTTTTTGTGAATACTAATTGAACGAGACTTTCCATTGGAATCACTTGTTGTGGAACAATTTGTAGCACTGGCAAGTGGTTGAATATTTTTACCATTAACAGACGAACTGTGAGCACTTCCGTTACTATTGGCATTGGATGGATGCCGGGCAACATGATTACCGCTACTTGATCCACCATCTCGATGCCCATTGATCAATGCTGATGATGTTGATTGTGTGGTATCCATTTGATGTTGTAATTCACTGAGAACTCGATCAGATATTAGATTCACTTCATGAACACCATAGTAAGATAATGGTTTTTCCAAATCCAAAAGTTTCAACAGTCGTCCCTCAGTTGCGGTCAAATGATATTTACTACCGTCTAATTCCTTTTTTTCACAAATCGCCGATTTAACTTGGGCGATAGTTAAATTTGGCGACACTCGAAGTACCATCAATTGATTACGAGGTAAATTTACCTGAAGGCGAAATGTTGTCTGAAATGGCACATTTAGGGCACAGATTGAACCAGTATTCCCATTTGATCCTGTTGATGATGAATCAACCAGTCCACCAGAACTGATTCCGATTCCACCACATTCACTTGAACCGGCAATCCAACTATGCCGAGAGTTAACACCACAAATCTTATTAACCTTCGGCACAACTGATACCTGATTAACATCAAGTGAGCCAATCGGTGTGCTCGCCTTAAAATCATGCCCATCAACACTGAGTCGATATTTACTAGCATTAAAACGATATTGGGTGGCTATGTTAACCAAAATGTCCATCATAGGTGTTTTACGATCAACATTGATGCAAACTGTGTTGCTACTCTTTTCGAATGCCGTTGATTTTATATCACTTTTTGAACCATTACGAATTTTAGATGAATTCAATGCTGCCTGTACAAGTTCGGGTGGCAAGATCACAGATAGATTCATACGGCCTTCCAAAAGTTCATTGATTGCACAAGAATCATCACCCGATGGACAGCTCATTGCGGCAGCAGTTATCGAAGTCAAGCTACCACTAGTACCGGTAACTGTTGACGGTATTGATAGGATCGATTTTGATCCCAAGCCTTGCCGCTGACTTGTACTACTGCTACTGTTACTGAATCGGCCAACACTACTGCAGTTAGATTCACTACGAATCGGCTGCTGTAATGATAGTCGTGAAGATGCGATAGAATTGACTGTTGATTGTGATGATGCAACTTCTTGTATACTTTTTGAACGAAGCTTGATATCAGCTATATCCACCGAAGTTGGAAGATTGAGTTCTTCTTCTTCACTATTCAGATCAAGTGTATGATTGAAGATTGGTGGATCGTAGTTAGCAGAAAAGCGATTGGTGGTGATGTTTTTGCTGCTGGATTTGCTGCTGGATCCATCTCCGGAGGCGAATTTCATTTTGTTCGATCTAGTGAGGTAAAGGGGTGAAAAAAAGAGAATGAGAATGAGAATGATAAAAAAAATGAATATATATATATCTAAGTCAATCAATCGAGAAATAGGGACAGATCAAGATGATTTCGAAAAATTTTATCCCGAAAATAAAGTGTGCATAAGGAAGAGAGAGGTAAAAGTTAGAAAAAGTTTCAGATTAAAGGAATGAGAGTTATATCATGTGTCTGACGGAAAAACGTTAAAGTTTCAAAAATGGAAAAAGAAAGGCGGACTCGACAAAATAAGTCTAATCGAGAGCGATGATCAAAAGCGATTAAATAAATATAAACGAATAGTCATGATTCAGTTGAGTATCTTCAATATAATCATTTAATATTTTTATTCAAGCAACTCGACACCAATCATGAAATCATATCTAAAACTGCTAGCATATTAATTCAACCCACAGTGAAAGAAGATATTACTCTCTCTCACACATGGAATTTCTCTCTCTCTCTCTCTCTCTCTCTCTCTCTCTCTCTCTCTCTCTCTCTCTCTCTCTTTTCTCCTTTCCGAAGATTCCTTTTCGTCTTCGTCTGCATTTTTGACTATCAATTCTTCCGATCAGTATGTAAGCTGATTGTGAGTGTGGGACAAGAAGAAAAAAATGCAGATGAATGCAATAAAATAGGAGGAAGCCTCACAAGAGGCCATCAAAATAAAACCGATCGAAAGATTGTCAAAGTTTAAAAAATGTGTTCACAAGAGAGAATAGAGTCCAGAAAAAAATGCTAAAAATTTGACAAAATTCAACGATTGAGAGAAATGAATGAAGAAGAGGAAGAAGAGGTGAAGAGATGATTATTTATATGAGGACAAGACACGCTACCAAGGGTATAAAAAAGTTGTGTACTTGTATTCAAAGTGGCGAGAAAAAAAGTTGACAAATTTGTCCAAAAATTACTGTGTGCACACGATAAATTCTTTTTTTTCCACTCATGATGAAAATTGACATTATGTAATCACCCGAAAAGTTATCTATTCATTTTTTTACATGCATAATAATCGCGGAAAGGATGAACAAGTAGCATGTTCATGCTTATGATAAGATGGCACAAAATGTGGATGTGTAAATTCAGAACGCAAAATTAGCATCACCAAAAACTGCATCACAAGTGTGTAAAGAGAGACAGGAGAAGAAGATGATGGTGATGAGGATTGAAGATGTAGATGATGACTAGGTGAAGAGAACTTGTGTGTGTGTATGTGTGTGATGAGCTTAGCAAACGAGATGAGAATTTGAATTAGGCACACACTTATGGAAACAAGAAAGATGAGAAAAAAAATTTATTATTTGACTTCCTGATGAACTTGAACATCAATTATCATTGGTCAACGATAAAAGAAAGTCTAAGGAGAATGCATGCACATACACACATGTAACGGAAAGAATTGTTGATGCTTTTGAATATTAAAAGTGCGAAAAGGAAATGATCATGATGAAGAGGGAGAGATGATGGAATGTGGCATGTCATGGCTCTCGGAATGAGAAAGAGAGAGAAAATTCAGCAAAAATGAGAGGTGAACATGATAAATACTTGAAATGGGAAGTTTCAGTTATGCAAAAGCTAAGCCTAATCACTGGCGAATGATCAGCTTAATCTTTGCAAAAACAATAGGAAAACGAATGCAATAAGAAGGTTGAGCAACGGTAGGTTGTCAAAAAATGAAATGGACTGATGGACCAGCCAATTGTATGTCTTACAGTCCACCTTGTTTCACTGAGAGGAAGTAAGAAGGAGAAAAGAGAGAGAGAGAGAGAGAGAGAGAGAGAGAAAGGAAGACTATGCAAATTTTTTGTCTTCATTCCCTCCCTCTTTCTTTTACATGTTAACTTCAATTGACACTTTCTCCCCTTCATTATCTGCTCTCATTTGGTTAATCTTCCGCCTTCCTTCTTGGACAAATCCAATTGTTACACATTGGAAAGGCTTCACGATCAATGTAATACATCAACATTGTCAAAAGTGTCTCTCTTCATCTTGCTTGTGTATACAACAAGAAGAATGAATCAAGCGTTGTGAAAGAGAATAAAATCAGATTTGAATAGCGAAATATTATGGAGAAGGGTTTCATGTTCAATGATATATATGGGCTCATGGAAGAGAGTGAGATGGATAGGAGTTTACTGAACTTTCCTGGCACTCTCTATCTTTCAGGAACGATAAAAACTAAGAGAGAATTCATGTTCAATTCAGCTCTCTGGAATCAGAAAAAGTGTAGGGAAAAGTGAGTAAAATCAAGAGTATGATTAAAAGAAGTCAGTCTCCAATGATTAAGGACACACAGTTGAAAGCAAGGGAAAATACATGTATAAGATACATGTAAAATTAACACGAGAGAGGAATAGAAGCATATTCATGGAATGAATTCATATCAATCAATAGATCAATGCATGCTATGTTATGAATAATTTTGATCATCTATGATCACATAAGCTTATCACCAAGCGTATGAAGATAGATTAATTAGTGGTAGCATGGTAATGGCTAGCTTTAAGGAGAAATATCAATGGTCATACAAGGTATATACTGTATTCAGAGACAAGATGACCACCACACTGTGGACTCAAAGTTGCTGCTTGAGGCTTAATTCGATGTATAAGAGAAAAATGTTTAATGATGTTCACGTCTTGGTGACATTACAAATGAGCGAAGCTTAATGGTATATCAGTACGCGGCAATCTATTAGTTTCACTCAAGTGGTGCATTACTTGTTAACTAGCAACGGCAAGCATTCCTTTCTCTCTTGTATATGTATGCCTGATATCAGATGACGGCTTATACTTTGAATTGGCCTCTCAACCGGCTTTCCACAAGGGAAAGCAACCGTCATCGAAACATCGAAATACACTGACAGCAATCAATCTGGATGTCCGAGAGAGAGATTGAAGTGGGAGGTTGATGGAGGTGGTTGATAGAGAGAGGAGGAAAAATGAAAATACAAGGTAAAGATGGACAATAACAATTGACGAAGAGGAAAAAAGAAATGAAACATTATCATTTTCTTTTTTCGCGATGACTTTGGTTAGAAGGGAAAAAAGTTGCGATCAAGACATAGTTGAGTATGAAAAATATATGAGAATTGACTCTAAGGACAAATCAGGAGACTTGAAAACTTTGTTATTGATGGCTAATGTTTTCAGCTGAGAAGGCACACTTATTCGTGTCAACATGTAATTTGCATAAGGCCAAAAAATGTTCGTGATCAAAATTTGCTCAGGAAACTTACTTTCGACTTCCGAATAGTTTCCACATGGTTGAGAAAAAGTTTTGCTGTATTTATGTGAATGTGTGTAATGTGGAGTAGAAGATTCAAGTGGCAATAAAAAAATAGCTACACATTCAAAAGATGCTAAGTTGTTGTGTGGCCAAGATGGAGGAGATCACAGACAAAAAAGAACGGAAAACAAAATAAATAAATAAAAATGGTTATAATCAATCGATCAATCACAACAGAGCAAGTGACATCAACAACGTCCAATTGAGCTGATCAATTAAATCGATGAGGAACAATGTTTCCGGTACATAAAACTTTAACCACTCTTCATTGAGATCACACAGAGAGAGTAGAGAGAGGATGACTTAGATCAAATTTGCTGTATCAATGGCAAATCTTCACATTTGATTAAAATTATTGATGTCCACCGACACACACAAAGTGACCACAATATATCGAAAAAGCAAACACACAGGCTTCACCACACTTGAGAATGTTAAAAATGTTGAATGTGTATGTGTTATGTTACTGCGCGCGATCATGTGGCGTTAAGTGATCAAAGCGGGAAACATGTTGAAGGTGAATTGTGATAAATTAAAGTATTCACACATGTATAATTGGAATCAGAGACGATGTCAAATCTAATTAAACATTGGAGCACGACCAGGAAAGTGAATTGTGAGAGGAACTGATTTGTGTGTGTGTGTGTATATGTATATTGTTAACGTTAAGCCAGTGGATCAAAAGTGAATCCAGTCTGCACTGTTGGTGTTGCTGTTACTGTTGTTGTGATTGGCGCGATTCAAAAAAGGAAAAGTTTCTCTCTCTTCCACCTGCATAGCATTCATGCGAAGATACATGTATGTATATTGACGCTGGAGAGTGAAATTCAATTTCTTCAACCGAATCATATACTTTTTCTCTCTCTCTATTTCTTTCTTTCTTTCTCTTTATCTATGTTCTCTCTCTCTCTCTCTCTCTCTCTCTCTCTCTCTCTCTCTCTCTAGTATTTTTTACCAATACGTGTTACTTTTTTCCCTTCGCTATGGTTCCTGAACTTCCCTCGGCCTGCCAACTCCTTAGATCCTCCTCTCCATCTTATTTGACATTCCCGTCTCTCTCTCTCTCTCTCTCTCTCTCTCTCTCTCCCTGATAATAGTAATGATAATAGCTAAAAGAAAGAAGGCTAGAGAGAGAGAGAGAGAGAGAGAGAGAGAGAGAGAGAGAGAGAGAGAGAGAGAGAGAGAGAGAGAGAGAGAGAGAGAGAGAGAGAGAGAGAGAGAGAGAGAGAGAGAGAGAGAGAGAGAGAGATAATATCATACTCACTTTCTCAATTATTTATTTCTCCCACAGAAAGACTAAGATAATTTTTTCTCACTCTTTCTCTATGTTCTCTTGAGGATCTAGATTATGTGAATGATAATGGTAATAATGGTGATGATGATTATGATCAGATTGAATAAATGACGTGGGCTAAATTCATGGCCAAATTGAACCACCAATACCGATCATCATCATGCTGGGTATGCAATGGAAACAGAAAAATTTGGATCAAATGTGTATTGCGTAATATTCAAATTGCTCAGGCTAGACTTCGGTAGATGTGCATACATGATGGGTGAACGAAATGAAGAGACAAGTGATTGTATTCTTCATTTGCATTGATAACTGTATAAATGCATATGAGGACATTGGCCTATCGATGGGAAGCCAAATTTGCCTGAGGCTTATGGCTCTCATCGTCACTAAATTATTAGCACGCTAATGTGATTCGTTTCTCATGAATGAGAGCAATCATTCCGATGTTATGGTGTATTCGGAATGTCGCCATCATAATCGTTTCAGACAGACGATAGAGAAAGAGAGAGAGAGAGAGAGAGAGAGAGAGAGAGAGAGAGAGAAGAAAAATCGTGGGAAATCCAACTGAGTTAGCTGATACATTTGAAAACGAAAAAATATCATGAAAATGTTCCACAGATACAAGAAGCTTAATCTCATTCGTGAGGTCCACACTGAGGGGTACAAATTCAATGGTATATACATCTCCTAATCACGATTAGGGCTCAAAATGGATATGATCACAGTGATGATGGATTGATATTCACATCAATAAACACCGATTGATTTCTTTAAAGAGAGAGAGAGAGAGAGAGAGAGAGAGAGAGAGAGAGAGAGAGAAAGGTGATAATCTTTTTTTCTATTCTAATGTTTCCCATTTTTTGAATCCAATTTGTATTCCATGTCCCCACTTACCACCTCATCGTGTATTCACGAAATTTTAGGGGCGAGAAAAAAAATTGATCATGATCTGGACTTATCTTCATGATTTTTGAGCCCTAAATAGAATCAAAGGGTTAAAATTCATTGTGAATGAATGTGAACAAATCCAGTCAATTACTGTGTGTTGAATTTGAGAATTACAAATCCCTGAAGATGAGAGAAAGAAAAATTCTTTCCACAACAAAAATTAGTGAGGAATCACGGGTCAGATGGGAATTTCATGAGCATTTACCAAAATAAGATGGATTGAAAAAATATTCATACCAATTTCATGGTGATTCGATCGTCTGATGCTTCTTCATCCTTTCTTCACGTTTCGTTGACAAGTTCAATATCATCAAGTGAGGAAGGAGAAGAAGAAGTATCTCCCTTCCAAGAAGAAGCATGATTGACCCGGCCTCAAAAATCATATTTTTTCAAATCAAAAATTGGTCTGTAATATTCATAAAATTGATCATGAATCATGCAAGATAGATAGAAAGAAAGAAAAGAGAGAAGAAAAAATCGAACAGAAATCTACCCTAATTCGTTCTGATTTTTTTGCTTCTTCTCTTCACCTTCGAAGGGATAAAAATCATCTCTTAACACACACACACATACACAGACGAAAATTTCTTAGGACCATTAAAGATGATCTCTTCTTCATCTTTGACAGGCCAACACCAAAAACCTTGAGGATAATCACGATGACCGATTTGAAGTCTCAATCTAAGACTCTTTTCTCTTAGCTTCCTTCTTTATCTTCCTCTATTTTTTGATGCTTACTCTCTCTCTCTCTCTCTCTCTCTCTCTCTCTCTCTCTCTCTCTCTCTCTCTCTCTCTCTCTCCTCATCATTATCGATTATTGTGATTGAAGTTCTGATCTGGAAGCTTCAATCGAGCTTTGTATAGTAGACATCAGCGAAATTTTTCATTCATCCCAAATCCTTTTGCCCCTCTCTTTTGTTTTCTGTCTCCCCCAAAGAGCTTCTCTCTCTCACTCAATCATGGTCAATGATTGAAAATATACGATTAAATAGTGTTATACTAATCATTCTTACTGATAACCAGCACAAAAGGATAGGTAAATGGTTGATAGTGTGTGTATTAGTGTGAAAGAGAGAGAGAGAGAGAGAGAGAGAGAGAGAGAGAGAGAGAGACGATTCTAAAGATGGATCCAAAATAAATCAAACCTCTAAGATGAAAAGCTGGGTGATGATGAAAAGAGCAGCTAAAAGAATGACCCAGTTTATCTCATTTACTGAGCATTTGATTTTTTTTTGATTGTTCAATTTTTAAAATCGGCACCCTTTAACACCTCTATTCACCTTATTGATCCCATCTTTCTACTTCCAGGTCAAATTGTGTCTGATCTAATCTTAACTGATCTTCTTCTACAACTCTTTCTCCAAAATACACTTAAGTGATCACATGTCAACCATTATTCGGCCGATTCACTTTGCTACACTGACCACAATTGTGAATGCACATTTGATCTGATTTATGATCAGCATCAATAGTCAAAAGACTGAAAGTCAATCTGATTGCCGTTATTATTATAGTTGAAAAAATTATCAGTCTCAAATTTTGATAAACTAGTCTAGACTCAGATTAAGTGAATACTGACAGTAATTCGGGAACACTTTTGCACATTCACATTCAAAATTTTGGTTCCTACTCACAAAATACATCCGGAATCAATTTTGTACGTATTCATCATACTATACAAAAGTAAATTCCAATATACATGTATTACTATGCTGGATTGCTCCATTGGTTTGCCATTATCGAAACCATCTTCCGGGGGGGGGGCATTTTTATCGGTACTGATGATGGTATGGTACATACAATTCTGATCAACTTTTTCGATAGGGCTAAGCTGTTTGGCCCCTACCATAACAAGCTTCACTACAATAAAACAAAAAATAGCTTGCTAGTTGCCCTTTTGTTTTCCGTTCTGTTTGGAATAAAACATGAATGCCACGTTCTGCATTGGGTTGTGTGTGTGTATGTGTGTGCCGGTTGAGGCCGAGGGCAAGGTCTGATCGTGATCAGACTTTTATGCCGGATAGATGGAATATGTAGTGGAAAAGTTGGCTTGGCTAAGTTGAGTGATAGAAAATACTCAGAACGAAGATGATACTTTGAACTAAAATGTGGTATATCATGTGTACATCACATAATATTCATCCAATTTTTTCCCCGAGAGATAATCATTGGAATCTAGTGGCGATGAGAAGACATCTCAAACAGTAAGAGCCGGAGAAATTTGATCATAAACAATCTAAATATGATTTCGCTCATTCAACAGACAGTAGTTGGATAAATGAAGAAATTATGAGGAAATAGAGAGAGAGAGAGAGAGAGAGAGAGAGAGAGAGAGAGAGAGAGAGAGAGAGAGAGAGAGAGAAGGATGTTGCTTGTTACAATTACTTTTGGCCATAAAAAGCTATAAAAATATATATACTTTACAACAGTTATTACTGTTATTTATGCAATTCTTCTCACTCAAATTAACCTAATTGTGATCTGGTATATTCCAATGACCCTTCTGGACTGATAATCTTTATTATTTACCTTATTAACAAGACTCATAAGTCTGCTATTCAAGCAATTAGCTAGTCATAGTTTGTTGCCATCAATTGAGATTGTGTAACAAAATAGAATCTTCTCACTTATTCGCCTCTGGGAAATCATCTCGTACAATTAATACCATCATTAATCTTCCACAAATCAGAGCTCCATCTTTACCAAGGGAATCAGATTGACACGAGGACTCGTATTCACGGAAAAGAAAGAATTCTGAATTGACATGAGGTTTTAAGAATTACTAGAACTTGTCGTCAGAGAGCATTCTGATGACAAGATGAGGAAATTTCGTGTGCCTATTAGAGCTCATTTGAAACCATTTTTTTCGAGAAGAAAAAAAACTTTTCTCAATACCGCAAAACAGTTTCTCAATCAAATTATAAGGAAGAAATCGAGAGAAAAATTTTTTCTTCTCTCAAATCAACCAGCAAATGGGAATCATTTGCTCAAATAGGATCTAAGTTTACATGATACTTTACTTTTCTCATTTTTGAATGAGGGCCATTTCAGAGCCACAAGGTGTCATTGATGAAAACTTTTGCCTTCAAACATATCACATCTTTTATCTCTCTCTCTCTCTCTCTCTCTCTCTCTCTCTCTCTCTCTCTCTCTCTCTCTCTTCATGATATATCTTGATTTCATGATAGTGCTACAGTGATGATAGCTATCAAATGGCAAGAGAAGAATTCTGATTGACTTTAGGATTCCGAATTGATTGAGCTCAAATTTTACATGTTCACTACTCTATTTCAGTCAACTTATACAACTTGATCCGAAAGTTATCATCATCATGATCAATGGATGAGCCACTCGTAATGGCTACTCTCTTCATCCTCTCTCATCAAAAATTGAAATTGAGAAGACATTTTAAATGAATACCTTTCATACACTTTATTGACTGAAGTTTGCATATTTACGCTGTAAGTATAAGTTACAGCTCATGCAAACATGAATCACATTTTCACCTTACTAATAGCTTGAATTCTCATGAGGACATTTTGAATTTTGATTTGCCAGCCAAAATGATTCCCATAATCAGAGCAACAAACCTTCTTCGCTCATCAGCAACTTTCTCACTTTACAACATACATACCACCTCAATACTTATCATGAGAGACCAGGAAAAACAGTTTTTACTGAACTTTTCAGTCTTCCCATAGTCATAAAAATGGTCATCATCAGCAAAGAAAGAAAGAAAAGAGCCAAAAGGACACAAACCCACTGGCAAATCAGTATCAAATCAAAAATCCAGGTAGCCATGGTCATTGTACCATGGCCAGGTGAATGAGCCTCGCTGGTGAGTGTAGATGTTCATCTTCTTATACTGTAGAAAGAAGCAAAAAATTTTCACGAAAAATTCATCAACACACATACACACAGACAGATTAATTCTCTGGTGTCTGTCCAGTGTTCTGGTGGAAAGAAGTAGCATGATCCCAAAATGTTTAATAGTAATGCTGATATGGTGTCATCAACTCTTTCAAGCCTAACCTAACTTATCTGCCTCTTCAAGTCATTCTAATTACCCTTCCACTTGGTGCTTGTCAGTGTGGAAAGCAGTTGAAATGTAAAAGCATTTCCAGTAATCAAGAATCTTCCAGGCAAAATATTTTTTTTTCTCTTCCTACACTAGACTTGAGAGGGAGAGAAAAAAAATTCATTAGACCTGCTTTCAATCAGCGAACACATGAGCTCACTTTTATCCACTTTTTTTCGCATATTTTAGGAATCATGATGAAAGTAAATGATATATCGAGAGAGAGAGAGAGAGAGAGAGAGAGAGAGAGAGAGAAACTTTCCTTGAAAGTGAATCTCATCAATAAGCCACTGACAAGGGCCAATCTGTTCCATCATCATGAAAAGTGTTGAAAACATGCTTAATTTTTTCACAAGTGAAACTGGCCACACTTAAGTGATTGAAATTTTCACCACCAAGGCTGAAAACTAAACGAGAGAAGCAAAAAATTCCCAATTCTGATAGAAAATTGAATTCTTTCTCTCACACACTCACAAATTTCAACATGAGAAATTGATAATATTCATTTGCAACATGTTGAACATGTACTCCATCAACGTTATGCTTGAAATGGCCCTATCATTTGCTAACAGCTTGTGAATATATTGGCCACTTCGAAAAGAGAACTTTACCTGTATCATGTTCTAATACTCTCTCTAATCCCAGCACGATTGATTTGATCTTATTCATTTGAGTAAATTTGTGTTCATGGATGAAGAGTACAAGTGTGAGGACATGATAAACTATACCATTAACAAGGTGAAAAATAAGTTTCGATAAATAAAATACAATTCGATGGTTTTGCTCAAAAAAATTGGAAGATACTCGAAGGCAAATCGAGTATTCTCAAGCAACAACAGAAGATATTTGATTCCTTCTCATTGGCTCAATCAATCATGATCAGCAATCAGTGGTACTTCGATCAAGCGGTTGAAGAGTAAGCAATCAGTTGATTGCAATCGGACGAAAAACTAACAACAATTATTCAGCTCTCGAATGCTGATATATCGCTTAACCATTCAGTTCTATATAAATTTTTTGGTGGATGCATTTCGTAATATCTTACTTATTAATATACACACACTCACACATTTTGGTTACTCTTTTGGCCCGATTCTTCCTTGCACACATACACATATACACACCAGAATCCTATCAATCATGAACATTCCACCGCACATATACATGTACTCATCCTATCTGATCAGATTGAAAAAGCATAAGCCACATACAACTTTTATACCCCAAGCGAAACCAGTTCACGTACATCACGTTGATAGTGATCATCATTATTCTGGCAATTGATCAGTCGAAAACGTAACCATCATCATGATGTTGTATTCTCAGGATAGGAGCAGTTTCTGAGTGTCTGGAAGAAGAGTCTGTCAGAATTTTTTTTCGGAAGCTGAACGAAAATTCTTGTCCAAAATTATTTGAAAATGATTATTGTTGAGATAATATTTTTTTCTTCTCTCTCCCATTTCAATAATCATGAAGAGTTTGGTAAAATTTATATGAACAAGAATGATTGATATATTTTGCAATAAGCAGATTCAACTGTAATGAAATATAATACTTAAAAATACTTAAAAATAATTCTCCAAACTGGTAAGATTATATATTTATTATCATATATATACAAACTCTTCTCTAATTATGGGTTTCAACAGATATATTTGTTCTAGAATTCACTTTTTTCTTGACTTTTCGAATTTGTATTCCGAATTGGAGAGATGAGAAATAATAAAACATTGACCTCATACACATACACACACACATGAATTTTATCATCAAATCATTCTCTTCCCTAATTGATCAAGCGAATAAAAATCAACGGTGATATATTCGAAAAAGGCGGAAGCATAATTCCTCCATTCAGTGAACGGTTAAAGTTTGTGTGATGAGAAGAAGAACAATTTTTTACCCCAAAATTAGTATGCTTCCAGGCTTATGTAACACATCAATTTTCATCTTTTTTTTCTCTCTTTTGAAAAAATAAATACACTCACAACCAATTATTAAGGTCTATCTGATGAGCTGACAATCTTATCGACATGCTTCTGTGTTCAACAATCCGATGAATATCATATACACACACACACTCATTCATACAATCAGCTTTGCCAATGAGGTGAACATCACTACACCAACATAAACACGTAACCAAAGTTTGTCTGGATATCCGTTTTTCTTCATTCTTTGTTTTACCTTCGACATACACGATTAATCGACAAAATGAGTGGATATCATGGTGCTAGCATGATGATCACGCAACAATGTTATTCACATAACTAATTGAAACGAAAAATAGTCACTCATTATGGGTACTGTTGGAAACAGTTGCTGCTTCTTCTTTTTCTTCTTCTTCTTTTGATATTACTTATTATTTTAATAAATAAGTTCTTTGATCCAATGTTGCTACTTTCAGTACATTATATGTGGAAGAATAGTTTCACTATAATGTATCTGATAAGTTTGATCTTGACAAAATTCCACAAAAATTTCCACAATCTGGTACATTAATAAGATCTTGTGGATGGAGTGAAGAAAAAAAATTCCCATGATTAGAGCATAAAAATCATGTAAATACATGAATTCACGATTCAAATTATTGATTAATGAGTGGAAAACATTCTATTATTGATATATCGAAGCTCATGAATACGCTTCGTAATTAGGAAGGTAGATGACCCAATAGTTGAAAAGAATATTGTTTTTCACATTTCAGGCTAGATTAAATCATGATAAATATTTGAATATAGAATATGTATCGTGAAAATAGAATTTTTTCAGACACACATACTCTCACACATGTTCTGATTGATTTCGATTTACCTCTAAAAAATGATCTCAATAATTTTAACAGCCACTATTACGGAAGCTTTTTGTGGTACCTCTATTGATCCACTCTAATCATGCATCTCATTAGCATCACAAATCATGCTCGCGATCTTGGATATGCAGATTTTAACCTCTCTTTCCTCATCTCTATGTATTTAGCCATTTGCCCGCATTATTTCTACACTCTCGAATATTGAAGAAGAAGAAGAAGTAAAATATTTGGACCAAAAAAAATTGGGAACGATAAATTAGATTATCAACGGAAAGGATCACTTTTTTCTCTGCTTTCCCAATCATTCTCAATGTCAAAAAATATAAATATATTCCCAAAATCAAATAATGAATAATCAACCAATCGCATTATAATGACAAGCATTGAGCATCGAGGATTGATATCAATAGGAAAAACCGATTGTGTATGTGTGTGTGTAAAGATTGATAATAGTAAATTGATTGCATATATTTTTGGAACCTTCGAAAAAAGTTTCTTTCTATTCACACCTCTTTACAGACCCCCTTCCAAACACCAAGATTGATATTGGTGGCTCTCCAAATCCTTAACCAGGAGAGAAGACTGAAAATTTTTTGCCCAAATTTTGAAACCCAAAAGAACCTTGTAACATCAATTTAACTTGATAATCTTGTTGTTTTTCATCCTGTCGACGCGAGAATAGATATATGCCTCCATGCGAAAAAGAGGCTCGAAAGAGAGAGAGAGAGAGAGAGAGAGAGAGAGAGAGAGAGAGAGAGAGAGAGAGAGAGAGAGAGAGAGAGATAGAAAGAAAAATTGGAACGAAACACGAAATTTATCAGTCTTATTCATTTGCATCATGTGATTATGGGCCCAAAAGTATCAAAAAAGGCACAAAATATATACATCTTTCTTGGTTCATTTTATCCGAAATAGATCATTTTAGAAAGAATATCTTGTCTGATATCAGATTATCTCTCTCTCTCTCCATCCTTCTTGATGGACATGATTTGAGCCGAATTATGATGCTAAATTTTGTTAGTGTACCCCCTTCATATGGGGCCTCCTTTTGGCCCCTACTTCATTCATTCGGAGTGAAGAGAGAGAGAGAAATATTTTTTTCCAAATTTTCTTCGAAGAGCAGAAATATTCCAAGATATCATGATGATAGTGAGTCAAATTAAATGTTGATTCTGTTTTTCTCATGCCTTCACACTTTGATGGGTCCTCCTCTCATCCATCTGTAGCCTCTTTGTGATTAAACATCTTCACTCCACTAACTGGATCAATTTGATTTCGATTAATTGGAGCTAAGAAATTGCCTTTTAATCATCAAATGAGCTTACAATTGGATGGATGCAAATCGAAAAAAGAGAAAAAATCAGACAGGTTAGGATTTGGCTTATTTTCTCTCTCTCTCTCTCTCTCTCTCTCTCTCTCTCTCTCTCTCTCTCTCTGAATGTGAAATATATACATTTCTTGATTGCCAACCACTGATCATTGGTCTACTATCCATTCGAATATGATTAGAACTGTTATTAGGTCGACAAAACGTCAACATTTTTAGTGTGATGATACCAAAACTAATCCGTACATGACCTACGATCGTTAATCATCAAGTTCATTCAATCTTATTCTGTCTACTTTTATTTGATTTTATCCAAACGGCTTTTGCTTGAGTATATATATTTTTTTCTCTCTCTTCTTATCGAAGCAAAAAGTTCTATTGATATCGAAATAAGGCTCGGAAATATATAGAAGAAGAAAAAATACAAGAAGAAGATGAATTGAACAACTCCACAACTCAATTGACTGTATATATTGTTGTTATTGTAGTTGTGGTTGGAATGGTCATGGGCTTCAATATTGGCTCAAATGCTTCATCATCAGTGTAGGTGAATGATGGCAATCAATGATGATGATATTTTGACCAGCCATTGATAGAAGGGATCAGCATCATGAATTCATGATGGAAAAAAAGGAAGAGGTGTTAGATGAGATCACATATGATTGATTTGGAAGGGTTGCATGAAAAATTTCCATCTTAATAACGGAGGTGCAAATTGTGTATCAATCAGAAATTGGTCATTTAAGCCCAAATATGGGCTTAGAATTTTGATTCCACTCAAGATGGGGAGATCAGTTGTTTTACATAAAGAAAATTTGATAAAATAAAAAAGGTCAATACGATTGGGAACACTACTGGGAAGATGTAGAAGTATCAAAAGTTTGGCGGGAATAGATTTCAATCAAAATTTTTTCGGATTAAATAGATTGTCACTTTTACCTACTTTGCGTGTTTAACCGGTTACCATTATAAAAGGAATATCTTTCATTCTGAATATAGTTGTTCAAGGTATCTTTTATCTACTTTTTAGCATGTTGACCATGTCAAACGGAAGAGAGAGAGAGAAAGGAATGGGATATCAAATAACGGTACTAATCGGTATACTTTTCCAAAAAAGACCCATCGGGAGGTTGGTATTGATCGTTATTACATATTAATATCAGAATCATAATATCATAGCATGTATCGATTCAAGGAATTGGGTCAAGAGCAAGTCTGGGTGGACAGAAAAGAGTGAAGATATTCTGGGGGATAAGATTGAGAAAGAAAAAAAATTTTTGAATAAAAATC
Source organism: Brevipalpus yothersi (assembly GCA_003956705.1). Taxonomy (NCBI): domain Eukaryota; kingdom Metazoa; phylum Arthropoda; class Arachnida; order Trombidiformes; family Tenuipalpidae; genus Brevipalpus; species Brevipalpus yothersi. The sequence goes on from QZCP01000105.1 coordinate 41,438, forward strand.
ACGATCTGCTTCTTTCTTTAAAAAGAAAAGAAAATAAAATAAAGAATACGGAAAGATATGAATCAGAGAGAATGAATTTTTGTGGAAATTTTTGTTTTTCCTTACTTTTTTTCTACGAAATTTTTGATGCATCAAATTGATGACCCAAAACGCTCAAGGGAAGAGAGAGAGAGATAAATTTACCGAAAAAAATTATTATTAATAGAAGATCAATTTCCACCTTATACACAGTCTGCGAAATGCCTGTCTAGAGGAAGAGTTAAATTTGGGCTTCCTCACCATCAAAGCATGGTGTAATCATCATGCTTTGATTGGGAAGAATAATTCTTCCAATGAATTTTGGAAACTGTTGATGATGATCATTGATTCATTCAAGAAGCAACTTCATTTGAGCAATGATCTTTCGTATTACGCACACACACACATACAAATTATTCACTATTTTAAGACCATACACTGCTAATTCAAATGATAGGATTGTTCGAAACGATTAAAAATGATCACCATTCCTGAAGGGGTTAAAAAGATGAGCATAATTAGAAGAGGAGTGAAAAAAAGGAATGCATATGAATATTCAAATTCAAATCGTACAAGTGAGAGAGAGAGAAAGAGAATCTTTATTCGCTTCACTTGATCATCATTAGTGTCATCAAACAAACAAGACAAGGATGACTTGAAGAGCAAATCACACACATACACGCACACACCATGCATCTTCCTTAGACATTATTATAACCGTTATTTTCACTTCTGAAAACGAATATTTGAAGTAACAAGTGAAGTCATTCAGAAAATACGAGCAGAAAAACGGTATCAGTTTCGGCTCATGGAAAAGATGTACCGCTTTCATTGGCCTTACTGCTGGGTCAAATTGAGCGACAGTTTTTTTTCATCAACACAAGACTGAATCTCAATTTAACACAGCATCCTCATCTTCATCACTTGACTATCTCTCCAACCGGTCAACATGATCATTATCCACTCCATCATCTTCCTCTCTCTCTCTCTTTCTCTCTTTCTCCATTCACCATGAAAATATAATGCATGAAGATCAACTTGACCAGTAATGAACAGTCTCTCTCTTGCTTGCTCAGTATACATAATGTGTTCTTGAAAAGCAAAAACGAGCATTTTTCATCACGATTCAGAAAACACAGATATCTCATTCAATGGAAACAACAACTATGCTCACCGGAAATTAGTATGAAAGCTCAGATGATTTGGCCTGAAATTGAGGATCCTAAAAAGTGACCTCCTAAAGGAGGATGAAATCTTTCTCTCTCTCTCTCTCTCTCTCTCTCTCTCTCTTCCTTTCGTCTGGAAGCCGAAAATTAGCGAAAGGTCATTTGGAAAAGATGACCACGAAAAAGAGGAAGAGAGAAAAAAACGGAACTATTGAAAAGTGGCCTCAAATTTAGTGAAAATTGAGCTTCTCGAAAAAAAATCAGGCTCTTCATCTTATTCTCAGCATCATGTCTGCAAAAGTTAACAAAGTTTTTTACTGTTTTAAACCGTTACTTCAATCGTTGAAGAATATATATCTTCTTCCTCTCTCTCTCTCTCGCTCCCATCCCCAATGAAACATTCTGATTTTGAAAGCTTGATTCAGTTCAATCGAATCATTTTCACGGCCAGAAACACCACTATATCCACCTCAAAAAGTAAGGAGTCAAACTGTTGGCTCCTCACGGCATTAATCAGAAAATGATACAGACACAGTTACCTGGAACAGGATGATGGCCTGAGAAACTACACATTCATGGTCATCAATATACGAAATTCGAAAGAGAGAAAGAGAGATGAGCTTACATGGCTATAATGTTTTTCTTTTATTTGTTTTCTGAATAACTAGCTATCGATTATTATGCATGTTAAGAAAATTTTCTCTCTCTCTCCTGAAATAGTAACCTTGTTGCTCAATAGCTTCTTCACGTTTGATCATCATTCAATATATAGTAGCTATTGATCGTGTGAATGAACTCAAAATATATACCTTATAATCAATGGGAACTTCTTATTTTTCTTTTTTTTCTCGATTATTGTCTCGAAGAATCTTACACTGAAACTATGGACTCAATACAAAAGAATAAGGAAGATGATGAAAAAAATATCAACTGTATCATGAACATGGGCCACCTATCAACAGGGTGAATTGAGGTGAATAGAGGTCATCCAATGAAGTGAGAAAGAGATGACCATCTTGAATGCATTAATCATTTTTTTGGCATTATTATTTGTCACCATCCAGTTCCGGACATTGTTACAGATCATATCAGGAAGCCTAATTAACGCCCTCAACATCAACGTGGTCAATTGAAGATATTCTTTGAGAAGAATGACTGAGGAATTTTCCCGATTATTCGCAACATTTTCCAATCTGATTGGCGATTTCGAATTCTTTGCCAGGAACTCGATACAAACTCGAAAGTATATACTGATTAATCTTTAGAAATTTCTGGAATATAGCAAACTCGAATTGGACTAAGAGAATATTGATGACAGTTATTACTGTTACAAATTTCAAGTTGGTATTGGAGGAGAGAAAATGTATATATTATACAATGATGATGAAATGAATATCATTGCGCTCATCAAATCTTGAACATGATCTACATGAACATATCACAAGCCACCGAAAAACTTCCGGATCAGTTCCCATTCAACTATCATGAGGCAGCGAGTGAATGAATGAGCACATATTTTGAATGAATCGGGGTTTTTTGTAGCAAAGGTGTCTCCAGCCATATCATTGATAACAATTATTGCTTGTCTGGAGTGATCTCTTGAATTTCGAGAAAGTTCACATGATGACGATAGTACAGAAGGCATGATTTGGATTGGAAATTTTGAGGATGAATAGGCATGAAAAGAAAAGTTATCAATTGCTGAGAGTTCAAATAAATTATTCAATCGTCTAAATTTGATGATTTACTTGATACTGATTGATACTTGCTTACGCCTAATTGTCAGAGGACCAAATTTTACTCCAAACTACAGTTGATTTCAAGACGATTGAATATCATCTAAAAGCCAACATTAATTCTCAAATGATTCATTCAACAGGACAAATAATGATTAATGTAATATCAATGTGAAGCTCTGATGGAGAATGCAATCAATCGTAACCTATTGAATGTTTGTTTATTTCATCTTTTGATACTTTTCGAACCGGTAATTGTTGGTGTATCCAACATAAGGGCATATCAAGAAAGTGATTTTCTACTTGATTGGAAAAAGTGATTGAATGATTTATAGATTTCAAGGACAATTTTGGAGCATAGTACCGGTTGATGGGAACGATATTATATCATGAAGAGAGGTACAAGGTGTAGATACAATTATTATCAATATTTTGCCTGGCACGTGCTAGCATGTGGTATATGTTTGCGTAATATTGGTAATAGTTTGGTGAATGGAAAAGTTTTATTTCTCTCAATTATTCCATAGAAAATTGAGACGATAGACAAATTGAATGCTGACCAGTGAGAATGCATATGGAAAGAGAGGAAGGATGCAATGAATACCGAAAAGATGAGAATGAATTTATGTATGATAGAAGAAAATAGTCATGAAAAAGAGAGAGAGGAAAACAATTCATGGCCATTCAGAAGAAAAAGGAAGCAACTATTATCATCATGAAGTATCACGTTATTTCAAGAAAGAATTGAAAAAAGAGAGAATATTTTTTTCCAAAATACGTGAACAGAGCTCTATTTACATCATATTCACACTCGAACAATACAGGCGGCACTCTCGAATAGTTCATCATCTCTCCTCTTCCTCAGCTCACTGACATTATCATCATCTTGAATCCGTTTTATCGGAATCTGTGAATATCTCTCTCTCTCTCTCTCTCTCTCTCTCTCTCTCTCTCTCTTCATGGTGGTCATGAATATACCATCATTGAGTCCATCATCGAAGAATAAAAGAATATATCTCTCTCTCCACCCCTCATGTGTGATAGTAGTAAAAATGGTTCTCTTACTGTACTCAAGAAGGGTCGTTCAAGTGGGCATCTCACTACAATCTGAGACGTCTACAAGGCACAATTCAGAAAAATTAGGAAACAATTTCACTTCTTTCTCTCTCATCACACACACACTGATGATGATGATGCCTTTCTTTCCCTATCATGTACTGTGAATTGCAAGCACAATTGTATTTTTCAACATTTTCCATTCCGTTCTCATGTTCAAGATAGAGAAGAGAAGAGAGAAAAAAACGATTCCAAGAGGAGGCTGAACAGCATCACTTGTGGTAGGGTCAAGACCAATCCTTCGGGTCGCTTCTTGGGTATGTGTGTGTGTGAGCACGGATATATGACCGTTATGATGGGAATCCTAAAAACGGTGCTTTTGTGTTTTCATGAATTAAGGTGAAGCTCTTGCTCATGGAAGATGCTGATGCTGATGATGATGAAAGAGATGAGAGAGAGAGAGGGACTGTCCTTATCACCACATCAGACCACTTTTGGCGTTTTCCGAACGATTGATTTGATATCTGAGCGAATATATTTGTGTCTGATGAATCTATTGTTTCTAACTTTTTTTTCCTCCATCTATCCTACCTTATTCCTCACCCATCGCTTATCATCTTATTCTTCAATTCTCTCAATTTTCTCATCATCATTGTAACATCCATTCTTATTCAGTAACCAGGTTCACATGAGTGTGTGTATGTGTATGTGTGTTGATATAACTAATTATAGAAACTCTTGTTTTTTACAATTATTTTATGATAGAATGAAAATAGTAGAATAAAGAGAGAGAGAGAGAGAGAGAGAGAGAGAGAGAGAGAGAGAGAGAGAGAGAGAGAGAGAGAGAGAGAGAGAGCAAAAATTCGTATGCAAAATAGTAGTTTTCATCACATTATAATAACCTGGAGCCATTCATCAACCCAAATATTCCAATAAAGTCTGGACTCATTGAGAGAGTGAAACACAAATTTCGAATTTTGGCTGCTCATAAGCAACAAAAATGGTTTCCTCCTCTATCTTGATAATATCAGTGAAAAGAAAAAATTTTTTCCCTTTACTTTCATCTTGAGCTGGATCAATTTTAATACGTACACACACACACACATATATATATATCTTCAGGGCCCATCCCTAAAGTTAGCCACATGTTGGATTAATCTGATGATTTGTCCATTCAATTGGGTGAACATATTATGAATCGATGAGTGATGATGATGGTTGCATTTTTTAACTCCTTACTATCCTCCAGAATATCCAGCATCCACTGATTGTTCATCATGAGCATCCAATATGGCAAAAGGGTGAAGAAAAAGGTAACCAAACCAATTAAGAAAAGAAACTTTCAAGAAACAATAAGGTGTGTACGTATGGGTATGTGTGCTCATGGTTTGGATTCCAAAAAGGATGAATGAATAGACCACTCTCATTTTCGATGTCTTCGTTGAGCATTTATCATTCATCAGATTCAGGGTATCACAATGCGTATCATATATATACCTCTTTCGGTGGATGAATGAAAAAAGAAAAATTTCACTGAGCCATTGTGCAAAACGATCCAAGCAAGACTTGATTATTATTTAGAAAAGTTTCTTTGTTTTATCAAATGATGACTGGCTAGGAAAGTAGTAGCAGTAGCAGCAATAGTAGTGCTAGTCAAAAAAAAAAATGAAACTGAACTGTGTGTTGGTGTGTCAAGTGGAATATATATCTACATACACACTCTGGTTTAGGTCCATTCGGGATGATGGCAATGTTGACGAAAAAACAAACGCTTAAACAATCAAATGGACTCAAGTGGAAAGAATGTCTCTCGCTCTTTAATGGAACCGGAATCATGCATGGTATATCGTCCGTCGGTATATGGTCTGGAAAGTGAGGCCAAGAAGAGAGTGAATCCAACAAGTGTCCGAATAATGTCCACACACATACACGCACATATACCCAACCATGATACACTCAAAAGTAGTGTCCAATTGATATGAGCATTTGGGTGGATGAATATCTATTTATTTTTCTCCTTTTTCTGAATGAATAACGGTACCCAAAAATGTGATATGATGTGGTCTTGTAACCCCCTTTTCGTGAGGGGAAGGCCAAAAAAGGGTCGTCAAATGCCGTCAAATGTCAAGAAGAAGAAGAAGTATAGTGGATGAAATGAGATATATGAATGAAAAGAGAGAGAGAGAGAGAGAGAGAGAGAGAGAGAGAGAGAGAGAGAGAGAGAAGATTCCGTATATCATATCATATTCTTGTGTTCATGTATATATGAATCGTGTATAAGTTCATTTTGAATGGAAGCAACTTATGTCTTCTTTTTTTCCAGGCCACTTTAGAGCCATTATTTTATTTTAGCCATTCTCTCACATGTCAGGTATGTATCTTTCTTTCTCTTTCTCAATTTCATTGCCATCTTGAAAATCTTGAAAATCCAATTTTTGTTGGAAGAAAAAACTTGAGCCTTCTTCATGAGGTTAAGCTTGTTTGACAGCTTGTACATAGCTGTATTGGATTGTCTGTATGTGTATGTGTATGGACATATCTGTATGTTGTGAGTACGGTAAGTGTATGAAGTTTGGTCAAGAGGATCAGTCAAGATGAGGATAAAATACGATTTTATGCTCAAACAAATCATATCTTGGATATATCTTGAAATTTTTCGGGTCTTTACTGCAAGCTCATTTCACTCTACTTGTAGTAATGCTACTACTACATGAACATGGTTTTTTTCCGAACAATAATCGATTAAGTGCGTGCCATTAACCAACCAGGTACATAAATGGTTCGTACAAATAGATCGTCAAATTTTGCTTTCGATAGATGGAAGTCCACAATTTTTTTCCATCTTACATGTATTCGAAAAATATATCCGAATATCCTTCAATCTTGTGTGAAACATCGATTTATAGTGATAAAAATACACTATTCACGCACCCAGAAGTAGCAGTGATTACAAGATGGTCAAACAAACAATTATACTTTGATGATGATATTCGATTCACACAAATACAAATAAACACATAATGCATTATTACGTGTGCCCACATGCACATCGACCATGATTCAGATCTGATTCGCTTCCGAAACGTTTGATAAAGAGAAAGAGAGAGGCTGAATGGATGTTGAGGGTAAAAAATTTCATGCTACTCATTATTCTTGTGGAACATCAATATGAGAAGATGATCAGAATATCAGCCAGGTTCAATGAATCGACATCATTCGTAATCACTCATGAAACGTACAACAGGTTGATGCTATTAATTCTTAAGATGATGATTCGGTAGCAGGAACACAAAAAAAGTATCGCTCATCATCAGTCCATGTTCTGATAGAGGAAGAGATGTTGATGAAGAACTGTTGCTCTTCTTGATGTTACTACTACCACTACTACTACTTTCGAATTGATAATGAGAAAGTGATCATAGTGATGATCACGCATCGAAGATCATCGATTGAGTTGTTGTTCTCACAAGTGATGAACACAAGAGCCTCTAAAATGAATTTTTCTTCTTCTCACATTCAGGAGAGAGGAAAAGAGAGAGAGAAGATAGATACATTCTTCTAACATTGAACGTTCATTTATCATCTCATCGAGCCCATCAGGCCAGTGGTCCAAGGCTGAAGATGATGATTGAACGGTCCAGTCGGTAATCAACAATAAGTTGAGAAAAGCCGATAAACAAAGTGGAATATATAAGATCAGCATTTTTTGGTGAGATGGGCTAGGGTAACATGATTTTCGATACATGATCCCCATATAATAGTAGCCAGAAGAAGAACAGCATCAATGCTATTGGTATGAGAAGTTTCGTAGAATATTTTGGTAAGATTGATAGAAGATAAAGCCCATTAGATAATAATTTCATGAATATCGATGAATCTTCATTATTGCTGAACTATAATCGATCCAATTTCAATTACATGTATCATTTTCCAGGTAAACCAGGTAACTTCATTTTGTAGAAGTTTTGGAGAAAATGATTCGTGAACAAATTCTTCCACCTTTCCTCCAGTCCAGGTGAAGATTGATCTCTGCTGATTTTCCAAAAACAATCAGAAAAAAGGCTTCACACTTCTCTTTTAATAGCCCAGAAGGTCATCAAAACACGTCTAATGATGAAAAAACAAGTGATTGGATACGCATATGGATGGAAAAATTGGGAGAGGAATCTTTCGAAGAGAAAAATTTTGGATGATTTGCAAATTGAATAGAGAGAGAAGAGATAATGTTGACCACGATCATCAGCACCAGAGGCTAGGACAAGGTTATCATGACAATAGAAACTTGGAACACAAATCGTGATACTTTCTCCAGAGCATTTTGCCACAGTTGAATTCACAATGAATGGGCAGCATTCATTTATAAATTCATCTTCATCGAAATTTTTTTGCCCCGTTATAAACCCCATGTATGATGATGAATTTGAGTATGTGCTGGAACAGACGATAAAAATACATCCCAACACACAAACTAGCCAGATAATATCGATAATAATATTTCAAGAATGCCGATGATAATTGCGATGGATAGAAATAATAGCGAACGTGATAATTTTATGCATATATTAGAGGAGCGATCTGATGATGATCCTGATCTTTGTTCGGTGTTCTATTGAAATAATAAACATAGGATGGGCAGATGAGCAGGGTTAAGATTGAATAGCCGAAAAAAAATTCTTTGAATAATAGAGATGAAGATGAGCAGCAGTAATATTCAAGGATAGAAAGTGGCCTCAAAGATGAGCGATTTGATCCTCTTCAAAATGCAAGGTGTTTCCTTTACTTTTGCATTTCTCTTTCTTCCAGAAAAAACTTTTCCTCTCTAACTTCATGGAGAGAGAGAGAGAGAGAGAGAGATGAAGATGCTTCTTTTTTGATGAGAAAAATGCTCCAAGCTAGTAGGGAAGATGGCATTCCAGAACGGTGTAAGAACTTAATTCCGAAGAGATGATCTGGAATTAACCTCCATTGGCTTCAGGCCATGATGCAATATATTCGATGAGTTCTGGAGAATGGAATTCAACAATTTTCCAACTGTCTATGTGAGCTTCTGGAATTTGAAGCATCCACAAAAGTGTGAAGAGAGAGAGAGAGAACTTAATGATGCTGAAAATCTCATGGACCAGAAATTTTTTGATCAATGAAACAATGGTCCATTAGAACTTCTGTACAAATTGACATAAAATTTTGGGCTCCAGCTTCTATCAAGCAGCATTCCAGGACGGCTGTTCACACTTGTATTGTCTTTAAAAACATTTACCATGTTCACTTTTAAGTTTCTAACAGAAACAATGTTATTCTAGTACATCGTCAATACTAAAAGTTGCTTCCATCATTCTCTCCGAAATGATCATCATTCTTCAGACAGTTGCAAGTCATTTGCTTTCACTTGAATAGTCCAAAAAGTTAGCAAGTGAAAATAATAATAAGCAATGTCTCAATCATGAAGACTCTTCCTTTTCCTCTCTTTCTTTCCCCAGATCTTTCGGGCTATCAAGTCCAAGAGAATTCTGCTCTCATGCTATGATGGCAACAATTGAGATGAAGAAGTGAGAGCAATAAAAAGATAGATAGCATAAGAGAGATAGTTCCAGTAACAGTTAGTTGAATCCAGGTACAACTCAATGGCCGGGGCTAACGAACCTTCAAATTGCTGGCCGAACGATATTAGAGCCAAAAAATTTCACCATCTTTTTAGCCCCACTCTCTCTCTCTATCTCTCTCTTTTCCATCACTTGAGTGCCACACTAGTGGATTATTTCACTTTCTCGATGTTCCTTTACAATTTACTTTTATCTTCCTCCTCCTTTTATCATTCATCCCCATCGCACATCTTGGCATCCATCAATGAGGCGAAGAAGGGAATAGAAGAGGAAGGTTTTTTGAGGAAGAGAAAAAATTCTTTCTCCATCCTTTCCTTCTTCAAAAAGAAAGAGATGCTGCTCATCCGAAGTGATCTCTTACGATTCCAATGTATTGCCCACAATCACTCATCAGTGGAGCACAATCAATGCGTTCCGGTAGCCCTGGATGGTGAAGGAATGGGCCAAAAGTAGGGGCAAAGAGAGAGAGTAATTTGGCTTGAAACACTCTCGATTTCATTCTTGATTGCCATCTTGGCCAAAATTGCACTGATGGTCACGATCATCAATTGGGAGCCAATGTTTTTACGGTTCAATGTCATAGTCTAGGGGTGTCCAAAGGATCACTGGATTGTCAATGATGAAATGTTTTTCAAGCCACTTGCACAAATACACATATATAGACCGGAGAAGTCAAAATTACGACAACGATGACAGAATAGAAAGTTCCAATGTAACTGATGTAGGGAACAGATCATTTGGAGGAGAGGATCATTGAACTTGGGAAGAGAGAGAGAATAAAAATCACCCTGAATCACTTGGCATTCAGGATCTTGGGCAAATATTGGAAGATCATCAGCTTAAGTTTTTGGACATTCTTGGGTGCCTCTGAGGAGAGTGAAGAGTTTGAGAGTGGCTCGAGATGGAAAATGGTGGCAAATGAGTGGATAACTTTGAGCGTAATCAATCAGTGGGAAAAAGATAAGTGTTCAAATGATATTGCTTGTAAGTCACCGGAGAAGATGGAGAACATGAAGAAAAAGATGAAGACGATGATGATGAAGAGAAAGATGAATCTGAATCTTCAGCAGCTTTGAACAGTTGTAAGCCGGAAGCAGAACGTGCTGGCTGTTGATGATGAAAAATTTTCTTCTTTTCGGAAAAAAATTTTGAGCATTCAAGAAAAGGATTCCACTTGCTTCTCTCTCTCTTTCATCATTACGCCTAAGAAGTGATTAAAGAGTTGCCTTCTCAGGAGATAAAATTTTTCCGGTTAAAATGCATAATGCAAAATAGTAAGTAAAATTCATTGGATATTCAAAATATTTTTCAGTTACCAGCCAATCGTTTGTTGTTGATATTGATATGTGATACTGTGGTGACTTGGACGCTGTTATACTTTGGAATGGCATTAAAATTATTCAACTTTTTCCCAGGCATAAGTTTTCAATGAGTACTGTCTTCTTCCTCTTTCTTTACCTCTCTTTCTCTCTCCCTCTTCTCTTGATGATAAAAATCTGCATGTACAGCAGATAAGTTGATGAAGGTTCATACCAAATGGTGAGGAAGAGAGAGATGAGAAGATGAGAACAGAGAGGTGGGAGTGAAGGGATAGAGTAGAAAAAAATTGCATCTTGAAACACCCTGATGAATTGATGAGATTTGCTTGGGAGAGAGAGAAAATATTTGACAGGCTAGCTTATGGTGTGTACATGTATCTTCATCTTCTTTTTTTCTCTTTTCCGCTTTCCTCTTCAACAACAATAAAGTTCCATAACAACTTTTACCTCCTCCGACTATTTTTTTACCTCCTCTCTCCAACACATATGCAAATGTACTGATGATGATGAGAGTCTCTATCCTCTACATATAAAGAAGCTCCATGAGGTTGAAGATAGATTTTTTTCTTCTCTCTCTCTCTCTTGATCAAAAAAATTCTGGCTCTTCTTCGTTGATGATGAGAATTTTGTACTGATGTAAAAGTAGATGAAAACATCATCATAAAACTTTTTTTTCTATCACTTGTGGCCAGAATGACATTCCATGGGAAAGTCTTTTTCTCTCTTTTTTTGACACTGGATGCGTATCTTGTATACATAAAAGCATTATTGTATATACACCTCATTCTTGTGATTCAGAACACAGGTGATATGTGAGAATGTCCATGAAAAAGTTTGTCGACTGATGTTGATGATGCTGTTGTGCTGAAAATTATTATGCAATTTTTAGCCGATCTCGAAGGTTGAATATAGAGGTGATCACTCGAATCGCTACCCAATGAGGGTAGCAAAAGATGTGGAAAATAATAATGAATAAATTATCATCATTGTTCATCAGTATCAAGATCAATATCCGGCTTGAAATTATATATGCACACATATACAAATTCTACTGGTAGCCAGCATGTAAGTAGCGAATAGAAGTAGTATAATTGTAGGAACATGTATCATGCATGTATATGATGGATGCTATCTTTCCTTAGAATTTCTTTTCCTCTTTTTCCCCCAGCAAGTGGTATTGATCAGCTGTGTGTTCTATCGTTTATCATGGAATCAAGTGCGTTCACTAGCATAGCTTGATAATTGAGCCTTGAAATAGTTTCATTTCAATCAGCTTGCCTCACAAAATGTACCAAAATGATGCCGATGAGCGTGCTCATGGAGACGATACAAAGTAGAGATGATTAAATAAATACATGTACACGCACATACATACACAATCTAATCAACGATCAAACAATTGGGCTACTTATAATTATATGCATGTTGAAAATGAAATGTTCATATTGGAAGCTGGAACGTGAGCATTCGGGCGAAAAGTCGAAGTGTATATACACTTGGAGGTAAAGGCGTAAAGTCAGATCATCAACTTGATAGAATGTAGTGGCTCATTTTTTTCCGATGAATACAAAATCAGATTGCCAATTCAAGTGAATTTGAATAATCAAAAAACGATAGGCGAACACTTTTATTCTCTTTTTCTCCTCCAGCATCCTTGGGATCGTTTCAATTGGAAGACATACACGTACCATTTGGATCAATGAGAAAAGAAAAACACTGGACACCAACGCAAAGTGGACAAAAGTATCTTTTTTTTCGAAAATGAATTTTGCATGTAAGAAGAAGAGGGAGAGAGAGATGGTGATTTTTGGTGATTATTAGCCAGATTGGGAACCTCTCTACAACGTGGGCATCCAAGTCTCCAATTGAGTCGAATAAGGAGAGAGTGAATAAAATTCTTTCTTTTTCCATACAAAACTTATCTTCCTCCTCTTTTGAGCATCCTTGCGTGTGGCACTTCTTTCTCTTTCTGTATCATCTTGAATCAAGTTAGATAATAGTTTCTCTCTCTTTTCTATTTTCTATTTTATACATGTATATTCTCCTTTTTTTCTCTTCAATTTTCCGTTCCGTTTGCATGATACAGTTGGTTTTTTAAGTTGAATTGGTTCAGAGAAGAAAAAGTTTTCTCATAAGAATTTGAAAGAGAAAGTGGAAGAATTGTTGGAGGATGTCGAGAGGGCAGAGAAGCGAAAATATCATCATCAATTTTCACGATGAAAGAGATGGCCTAAAGTCCAATTAAAATCTTTTTATTGCCCAAGAACAGAGTATAAATTGGAGTATTCATGAATATAATCAGATCATATATGCGTTTGCCTTTATTCAATTTCAATCATCAACTCGACCAATTTCGTTTGAATTGGGCAAAGAACTTTGCTAGTCACTGATAGAGAAAACTTGGGCATCAGCACGAAATTGAAAAACTTTTTCGCTAGAATTGAGGTTCATTCTCATCTTAAAGATGGACAAAGAGGATATGCAAATTAATATTCAAATTGAGCTCAGCTCATTACTGGTGGACGGTAACAATCAGGCTGATGAAGTGGAAAATTTTTGCTTTTCGTTGCAAATTTTGAGGCTGGTCATGTAATTGGAGATGATGATTACTTTTTACCAAAAATTTTGGAGCTCTCATGAAAATTTTCTCAAACGATGGAGACTAGTTTCAGTGATACCCAGAAGATGATGAAAACTGGTGAGCACAATTGAAGCCAATGACTTATTTAGAGTTGATTCCATTTGTCTGTTTCAATTGTAATTTCTATTCTGTATCATGATCAATTTCCAGGCACTCCAGGATCAGGATAATTAAAACAATAGTGGCAACACATAATGAGCTTCACTCTCCCTCTGTTCGGTTCACCTTTACTATTACCAATTGCATACCATCAAGTGTTGATCTAAATACTTGTCTATTCAGCTAAATTCATATTGAAATAGTGGAACACCACTTCCGTGAATATTTTCACTTCACTGATAATATGAATGTCCTCTCCGTCGCCAAGTTTCTCTCTCCTCCAGTCTCATGTCGAATGATCCCAATTTCCTGATCACTATGCGACACATTATTTGTGCCCAATGATCGCATGTCTACCATGAGAAACCAACATAACCGATAAAACCATCATTACATGATCACAAACGTCGCTGATGTCGTTGCTTTCCGAGAGAGAGAGAGAGAGAGATGTTACGGAAACGGTGTTGCTATCATCGATTGATTAATATTTGGGAGATATTGTCGTTAAAGGGAAAAGTGGAATGATTTCGCTTCAAGATTTTGATGTTGAATGATGATCTTTTTTCACTTGTCTCCGATCAAATGGCCAGTTTGAAGACAATTGACGGAGATATTCCGTTCAAAAAATACATAACCAGATACTGTTAAATCGGAAAGTTTATCAGCAGCAGCATCCAGTAAAGGGTTGGTTGTACAGATAAATGTTATATATATGTGTGTGTGTACCTGTCCAGTGGCTCAAATGATTCAACTGTTTTTGGCTGATGAGTGTGAATGAATGAAGGATGGTAAAGAAGAAAAAAATTGCTCCATAAAATGGGTATGGTCGATGCATGAGAGTGATAATAATTTATCACTTGATTTGAGCTCAATTTCGAGATGTTCTAAATAGAATGTGGTGAGTATTTTGGAAGAGCGAGAGAGAGAGAGAGAGAGAGAGAAGTCAATTGAATGAATCCGAAACACTTATACAGGGGAAAATAGAGGGAATTCAACATGTACCGTTATGTTTGCATGATCTTACACTGTACATCATCTTACACACACAATCGTCTCTCTCTCTCCCCTCGTGATAAGTTAATCATGAATACGATTGAGAGTGTAAACATTGTCGCTATTCTTGTTAACCGATTCACCACATTAACATATGCTCAAGTGTAAATCAAGAGCGTTATGTAGATGAAAAGAAGAGAGAGAAAGCGGTCATCAAGTGACCGGTTGATGAACGGATTTGGGTGGCCTATTCACTATTCACTGGCCAAGTCGCCCATCTTCGGGAATTATTCAAAAATCAGGGCGAACCTCTCTCAGTGGAAGCGAGTAGGATGAAAAATTTTTGCGCCTCACAGTATCACGCCATCCAATTAATACTTTCATCTTTTGGGATGCTGGAATATTTTGGTACATTTCTCTTTTCCTCCGGGATGATGTATGTGTGTGTGTGTATGATGGTCAGCAAAATAATTAAAGTGATCACATCACGCTTACAATAGCGAGCAATTACAATATATATAAACACAAATTTTTGTGAAATTATTTCATCTTTCATTTACCATGAATAACAATTGTAACTTGAGATTCATGATGCCCACGGAAAGAGAGAAAGATGTAATAATAGAAAAATGATAGTGATATGCAAAAAATTTAAATTTAAGCTCAATCAATTTAGCTGATAATAATATGTGAGGAATATTCTAATCTTGTTGGTCACGCGTCTTTAAGTGAAAGGAAATACGATAAATTCTGTGCCTTTTATCAAATATTTTCGGAATGAGTAAAAGAGAAAACGATTGCATAACTGATGGGAATCAATTTACTCAATCAGTATAAGGTGAGTTGTTAATCCTTTTTTCGATCGATATTTTGGTATGATGAATGCTCAATCGAATACAAATGAGCGAGAAGGATTAACTTACATCGGTAATCAGTAACCGGTAATCGAACTCGTTCATCGGAAACGTGTAAGATTGTTCCAACTAGTAAGCTCTTATGGAATGCATTATTTTTGATCCCCTATTTGACCATCTATTATTATTACGATTAATGGTTTTTTCTTAACTTCGCTAATCAGTACTTTGGATTATTATTATCATTATTATTCATCCCAATTGAAAGCCCCAGGAGAAGGAGGAGAATGGTGGGTTGAACATCGAAAAGATGGAAGCGAAAAATCATTCACTTGATCAACATCCAAATCAGTTTCAATCTCATCTTTACCACTCTATTTATCATTCACTCAAACCACTCTTTGAATTTTAGTATTTTTTCATTTTCATCCAAATCGATTCATTGATTAGAGGATTTTTCGTGAATTGATTATCATTCCACTCGAATACTGTGTGTGTGCAATCAAAGGAATATATGCACATATTCGACTTATGAACTAATATTCGGTCAGATAAAGGTAATACAGTGGAGAGAGAGAAACAAACAAAAATGCTACTGAATGGATCAGATGCATATTCAAATGGATAATCATCCAGTTTGCAAAGTGGTGTCCTGAAAATGACAGATATTTATCACACAAGATGAATGGCTATCAAGGTGACAAAAAAGCAAACATGAGCCAAGCCAATCATCATCATTGGGCGTTTAAGAGGATGTGATTTCCAAAGCTATTGATCATTTCCATGGCTTTTTGACCCTTCATCAAGCTAATCATTTGAGGCAACGTGCTGACTTGCTTTGGTAAGAAGAAAAATTTCCACCATCACCTCACTTCTCATGGTGGTCAGTAGTGGTCAGTAGCTAGAGATAGTGCATGTAATATGAATAGAGATGATGCAGAATAGAAGCTTTTCAGATCCGTTTTGACCTCTCTTCAACAACTACTTTCACCACACTTTTCACTTTATTTACCATCATTCAATTTTTCTCTCTTCCTCTTAATCTTCAAATCATTGGGCCGAGAGATGGTAAATTCAAAATGATTACGATTTATTCACTCTCTCTCCATCCTCCACTTTCCACATTTCAATGAAAAATCAGAGAAAAGAACCATGGACATTGTGTACTGCCCAAATTTATTTCAATGTGAATGGTGAATTAAAATCACATTGAAGCAAGAAATGGAATAAAAGAATAAAGCAGTGGGTAAGTCTAGAATATGATGAAGTGGTCCATCTTCTTCTTCCAAAAATGAAAGTCATTCCACTTTGAGAAGAGAGAGAGAGAGAGAGAGAGAGAGAGAGAGAGAGAGAGAGAGAGAGAGAGAGAGAGAGAGACTTGATGGGCCCACAAATGAAAGGGTATATATACATGTATGTAAGCGATAAGCTTTGCGAATATGAGCTAAAGTAAAGGTCTTTGGCCAGCAACTTTAACGCTTGTTGTACTCGCTTGAGAGAAAGAGAGGCCATATTCCAGGTATACAGGTATGTGAGAGAGAGAGATGACCAGCTCAAGTTACTGAATCATGTTATTTTTGTGGTTTTCTTGGGTTATCTGGTGGAAATTAATGCTACCTGATTCGCCCAGCATATATGCTATATAGATTTTCAGATGGACTGGAATGAAATGGAATGGAATCGGATGGAGAGAGTGCATGATCAAGCGAGTGTGTGTGTCTCTCGACTTTTTTAGATAGCCTCATCACCAGCTTCAACACTAAGATCCGTTAATTCATGAAAATCATCTCGAGACATGTATCAGAATAAGATGAAAAGTAATGTGAGAGAAATAAACAGGTTAACTAAATGATTGAACAGTTCTCTCTCTCTCTCTCTATCCACCATGATCGGCAGCTACTATTTTAGGACACTTTCATTGATACCTTGATTGATTGTGGCGTCTTATTTTTCTACTCTCTCTCTCTCTCTCTCTCTCTCTCTCTCTCTCTCTCTCTCTCTCTCTCTCTCTCTCTTTCCTCATTCAGAAAATTTTCATCAACGTAGACCCTTGCTACTGATGATATCAATTCGCTAATTTGACTAACGCGCTCGACTGGACGGCATGTAATGGTCGGTCATCGAAAGTCACGAAAATGAGAATTGAACTCGAAAGATGATCCAAGAGAGGGAAAAAAGGATGCTCAAAAGTGACT
The DNA here is from genome assembly GCA_003956705.1 of Brevipalpus yothersi. Lineage (NCBI taxonomy): Eukaryota > Metazoa > Arthropoda > Arachnida > Trombidiformes > Tenuipalpidae > Brevipalpus > Brevipalpus yothersi. The sequence continues at coordinate 59,115 of QZCP01000105.1, forward strand.
GAAGAAAAAATTAAGAAGTGATCCTCTCTCTCTCTCATCTTCATCATGCTTTTGCAATATTTTGTAAAAACCAGATCATCATCACCATTATCATTACCATCTTGTCCGTTGGACACAGAACAGGATTACAGACTGGCAAGAGAGGAGACCCGAAAATATACGCACACTAACACTTGGATTCACCTTCATATCTGAACACTTCTGATGTGTGTGTGTATATGTATGCTTGGGACTGTTATATACAGAAGTTGAAATAAAAATCAGATCATCCGGAGGTGTTTTGTCATCATTTTCTCATGCTAGCCTCTTCTTCAGGAATGGGAATAACGATAATGGTGGCGATAATATTTGATAGAATTTTTTTCTTTTGATTGAACAGTTTCGAGTGTAATAAGATTTCTTTCGTTCATTTCATTTAATTTCTCTTGCTTATAAAGCAAGAAATCATTGATTTTTAGAGTGGTAAAAATTTTAGAGGTTCCTCTTCTCAAGGATTCCGTTATTTTCACTTTTTTAGAGGAAAAAGAAGCAGCTACATGAATGCCTACCCCTTAAAAAGTGAAGGTGTTGAAGGTGATAGGTAAGAAAAGTGTTAATGAGTCATTGTAATCATGATGACATAAGATATGTGAATGTATATGAAATTACAACTATTACAACTACTGAATGTCAGTAAGGTGCAAAAAAACAGTATACATTCACATCAAAATACATGGTGTTGATATCATGTAGGTACAATCGACAAAATGACTCTAAATGGAAACATAATTGATTGCACAGCTATTGTTTTTGGTTGCAAATTTGGGTGAATGTGAAGGTGTAAAAGCTATAGATAATGTTATCATCCATGATCATCGTTCTCAATGAGAAAAGTAGCTCATGGATATGCTTAATTGTGGTAGTAGAAAGCAGAAGATCAAAAAAAACAAAACATCATACTTTTTGCCGCCGATAATTCGAAAAAGGGTTCAGAATAAGTAACGGAAGTTTTTAACACACGCTGACAATGTATACATACACATTGTTGGGGGTCAGATTGAAATGTTAAATATTTTCGGGATAAATGATATGCAAAGTGAGCAACTTACCGGGATGACATAATACTTGTGAAATGATGAAACATTTTGAACGATATGATTGTCAATCACCAAGCGTGTATCCATTTTTCGATTATACAAAAAAGAAGAGAGAGAAACTTTTTCTTCTTGAATGCTGCTGTCAATACACACAGACACAAATACACTCGATTACTGTTCAAATGCAGTTCAATCAGTCAAACAGTATTGAATTTAATCACCATGAAAAGTGAGTTTGAATTTCAAAAATTTAGTCATCAAAATTCTTGTCAAAAAAAAGTTATGAAACAACCAATCAGCTGGAGAAAATGGAAGTTAAAGTTTGCAATATGATCCAATTCAATGAGTCGTTTGTGTGTAATTCCAAAGAGAAAGAAATGTATCCACCAATACTAGTCAATCAAAATTGTTTCATTGATGACAAAATATTCGATGATAATAAAGTCTTAAAGTTGTATATGTAGATATAATTGAAACATCCACTCACACACATATACACAGTTGAATAATCACTTGATAAATGTCACTGAAATAAAATGAATAAAGCGTGCGGAAAACATCAAGAGAGAAAGAGGAGAGAAAATACAAGAGAGCAAAAAGTTTTTATTCTTCTCTCTTCCAAACACACACATATATAAACACACAACAACACTGTTTGCTGAATGCTAACGGCTTTTCAAGCCGGCTTAGGCTGCTGTAGTAAAACGCTACTCGGCACGTTCGCTCGTACACTGGATCATGATGGAATGAAAAAAAGCCTGCAAAAAAAGTAGGAACCGGAGAGAGAGAGAGAGAAAGAGGAGGGAGAGAGGCTCTCTCTCTCTCATTTTCTCTCTCTTTCTTTCTTTCTTTCTTTCTTTCTTTCTCTCTCTCTCCTCAGATGAAGAGAGAGAGAGAGAGAGAGAGCTCATGAGATAGAGGAAGAGAGAGAGGATCTCTTGGAGAACATATCCTGTTCATGAGAGAGATGCACAAGTGCCAAACAAGAAGGACCACTTTTATTTATTCTTCTTCTTGATTCTTTTCCTCTCTCTCTTTCTCTTTCTCTCTCTTTTCTTTATTCAACTTCAAATAGTCCATATTTTTGTAAGCTTTTTTACACTTGTTCACCGAATTCTGGTTCCAAGTTAGTGTGTGATGAGAAGAGGGGCCAAGAGAGGTGAGAGAGAATGAGCTGAGGTGCCGTCTAGTGAAATTTTGGGTGAAAAATTGGAGTAGTTCATCAGATGTGTGAGTGTTAGAAAGTATCTTTTATGATGAGAATTTTGTTGAGCTCTAAGATACATCACAATGAATACAATGGATGAGATATTTATCGAGATGTTTGGCATTGAAAATTCTTTAATCAATAAATCTCTCATTTGAATTAGAGAGCATAGACGATACTTTTCTTACGGTCATATTGAGCACCCGAAATTAATTCTAAGCTTCACGATCAATATGTAAAATATTCCAAAATTTGAGAATGTTGAAAGTGTTTGTTCGCAAATTATGATAAGAAAAACTTGGGTAGAACATAAACTCTTCCCACTAGAACAACTAGAGAATCGTGAGCTTTTCGAATTATGATCACATAAAAAACTGTAAAATCTCGATTCATACTCAATGTTCATATTATAATGCTCTCCCGCACAAATTTTTCAGAATTACTGTCCGTTTCCCAAAGTCGCACTGATATTCGCCTAGCCGTGCCGACGCTTGGCCAGTGATGGCTAGCTCTGTTTTGAGGAGTTTGGCAGTTATTTTACCTGTAGAAAAATATGACAAAAATTTGCACAATAGTAATTTCCCATCTTTCCCATGAAAACGTTGCCTTTGACGTGCCTCGAGCACTTGTAAATATTGCTGATTAAGATTTCAGGATCCATTTTCCATTCAACTATTCTAGCTTCATCCTGAATATGCAGACCTTCGATGTTGCTTAGTTATTTTCGAGGTTGATTCTCATCCCTGATTGGGTCTAGAAATAATTTCGAATATTTGAAATATTTTGTCATAAATTATGAAATAGGAAACTCCTCTAAGAGTATCATTCCCTCCTTAATTGTGATAAAGAGCTGACTGACGGTATCTTCGGGCAGATAAATGCAAAAAACGGTAAAATTCTGACCACTCAATGAGGCACACTTATATTCCTCTTGCTGAAACAATTTATGCTATTACTGTCTGAAGAGCCCAAAGTGCTTCGAAAGATTCTGTTTCGATTAGATGAATTGAGTGAGGACCCTATTGACAGAGTCTTCCTCGCTTTGTATTGATCGGAACGATCAAACCTTATCCCACAATTTGGAAAATTTGGCAGTTGTTTTGATACCCGTTCTTTGGCAACAGTCTAATGCATCACAAAGAACCAAGACAATAAAGCTTCACAAGTGTGAAAGAATTTTTGTCAGATGGAAAAACTATTCAATACGTTTCTAATATTTGCTTGAAAACTGGACCTCAGTCTTCTAGAAGTCTCTGAATTCAAGTTTCAAGATGTCTCCACTCAAACTTTTGACAGAAGCTCATCTTAAATTATCAGAACATTTGATGACCGGATAGAATTCGTTTGTGGTGCTAGTAGTTTACCCAATAAAATTTGATGCTGATTGCTCTCAGGAAGCCTAGAAATGCTGGTTTCCAGATGAAAATTCGAATCTTAGGAGCTCAGGATATTCTTTGGGTTCCCCTACCATTCGATTGGATACTCATCACTTTTTTGTGATCCGTATTATGTGAAACTTTCTATCAAGATCCATCGAGAATCGAGAATTCTCCGAGCAATTCGTGAATTATCCCTTTAAAAATCAAGGAAAATAGTCAAATCTTGCCTAAAAGCTTGTTATACAATTATGAACATTTCCAAATAGATCAAAGTGAAAAAACTGTAATCTTTTATTCCGCATAATGTTTATGATATATACTGCTGCCAATTCTCTCAAAAATGTTGCTGTCTGAACCCAAAGCCTGTCCGAAGAACAATGTTACCGAGTGAATGGTCGAAAAAGGGATGCCAGTGTTGGACATCCCTAGAATCATAGTACCAATCGGAACACCCAAGGGTTCCCAGGAAGGGATTTAAATTTGGGAAGTTGGTCAGCCGTTTTACTCGTAATTACCTACCGTACTCGTGGGCTTAAAGTTTCTTGGCTTGATAATCCTCGAATTTCATTCTGGCCACGAGATAGAAGAGTATGATAATTTTTGACCATCATATCTTTCTGAAAAAGCTCGATTATTTCAAAATTTTCATCTATCATGACCAGAAATCTGGTTCAACTGGTGATAGAAGGGTTCAATCGAACTTTTTTGGTGAGATATTGTGGCCAAAAATTATCGAATTTCGATTAGAAATTATCATGCCAAGAAACTTGAAGCCCACCATGTACTTGTCACTATTGAAAATTCTTATCAGAAGCATTTTCATCTCCCAAGCAAATTCGTCAGAATGTGAGTTGAAAATCAATTCTCTCTCTCTCTCTCTCTCTCTCTCTCTCTCTCTCTCTCTCTCTCTCTCTCTCTCTTCCAATTTGAAAACGTTAATGTAAGATGAATATTGAGATCATCGATGATGCTCAGCTAGTGTTTGAGATCTGTTTTCGGCGCTCTCTGGATCTCGAAATAATTCCATTAGTGCCATAAATTATGGAATAGGAAACATCACAGAAAAATGTTTTCGTCCAAATCACGATGAAGAGATGAATGAAGATATCTTTGAATAAATAGATGAAAAAAACTGTAAAATTTTCACCTCTCCATCAGGTTTATTTATATTTCGCTCACCTGTGATTATATAAGTAATTACTGTCCGTTGTTCCCAAAGCTCTTCGAAGGATACTGTTTCGAGTAACTGGCTCGGGAAAAACCGCACTGCGGGGGTTTTTCTCACTTAGAACCAATCGAGACGATCAAATCTGATCACTTTAAAGTGACTGAACAATTTGGACGATTTGGCAGTTGTTTTGCTTGCTTCACAATAACTGTCTGTTGCGTCATCACCAAAAACGAAGTCCAAGAATTCTGTTGTGAGAGTGGGACAGAATTTACCGAAATTCTAACAAATGCACAATTTGAGAGAATTGTGCTGTGTATCGCTGGTTTACTCGTCAACTGGATTTTTATCTTTCACAAGTCTCTAAATTTTCTTCAAAATTGTCTGCTTATGAATCTTCGGTAAGAATCCATGGGTGATTATCAGCACCTTCATTTTGTGATCCAACAGAAGTCGTTAGTAGCTCTTGTGGTTTGTCTCATGGTGTTAGTGTTTGTTTGAAGGAAGCCTAACAAGAATAACATTATCTCAGATTCTGAGATCCTGATTCGATTTTCAGCAGCTTGGACATTCTCACAGCTTCCTCTATCAAGGGATCGAATCTTGGTCCTTTTATGTTGATCTAGAAGCTATGAAATTTATTGTCAAGACTCATTCGAGATAAAAAATTATCAAATTTATTCGTAAATTATGAATGAAAAAATTCGGAAAAAAAGATAAATTTTATCTCGGACATTATTCATTGTCGAAAGTATTTGCAAATGAATTCAATTGAAGAAAACTGTAACTTTCTCATCTAACATAATCATGATGCTATATATTCCTCTCGATTCAACCTTTCAGTAATGCTGTCTGAACCCAAATCCTGTCCGTAGAACAATGTTACCGAGTGAATGGTCTGTATTGAGGAGAGGCCAGTGTTGGACCTCTCCATACACTGCTTAAGACCAATCGGAACATCCAAGGAGTTCCCAGTAAAGGGAAATATTTGGGAAGTTTGGCAGCCGTTTTACCCAGTGACGGAGGGTCGAGAAAGATGCATTGATCCCAGGAAACAGAATTTTAAGATGCTCTACGTTCTGAGCATTTTCATCTAGTCTCCCTATTACCACAAGAAATTCTAGTTACTGTAGCAGGATAGACACTAAATAGGAGAATTTTACGGTTAGTGGAAGCTATTCGCTCAGAAAACACAGATGATAGTTAAATTTTCGCCACTTTCTTCAGTTCAACTGATAGTGATACAAAAAATACGGGCTTTTCTGACGGATGTGTTCTTTGGGAGTAAACAAAGTTACATCCTTAAAATCCAGTGTATAAAAGAAAAAGAAAAACAAAAATTTCCAATTTTTTGATTTAGGGCTGAAATGGTTTCAATCTAAAATGATTCAAGAGATTAATGAAAGGAACAGATAGAGATCCAAAAACTTAAAACGATTTTCCTCACTAGAAGACAGAAATTTCAGGACCTCTTCGAATGATAGTGGCTACTATTTTCTCTCTCCTTTTCCCAAAATTTTAATAAATTTTCAGGCTATCAGAAACTAATTTTCTATTCAGATATTTACAACTGAACTATCGATTCTTTCTGGTTTCAGTCGAAGAAGCGGAAAAACTTTTCATAGATTCAACCACGAGAGGATATAGCATCATGGTGCCAATGAAAGTCCACTCTTCTGGCAAAATTCTACCCAGAAAATTAAGGGGTTTGAAAAAGTTTGGATCAATAGATCGGCTGAAAGGAACTATCTTCTCATTAACTGAGCGAGCAATCATCTCGATAGTTTTCTCTCGAGTGTTATCGGTATCGAAAATTGGATGATTGATGAATTCTTGAGTTAGTATGAAATCTCGAATCATTCTTTCATAATCGTCTCTGATTTCCTTTGGCGTACTCTTCTCTAATTCTTTAAAATTGGTCATGAGAGTTTGTAAAATTTCAGTTCTTGCAAAATTTGGCTCAATTGAAACCACTTCGACGCCGAATTTTCTCATTTCCCAGCGAAGCCCATTGACTAGGGCCAATACAGCATGCTTACTCATGGCGTATGCGGTTGAAAAGGGTAAAACAATGCGAGATGTCAAGCTACATATTACAACTATTCGGCCTCTTGATTGTCGTAATAGTGGAAGAAACTTTCTGGTAATCTCAACAACGGCTATTGTGTTCACTTGGAATACATTCAAGAAATGCTGATCAAATTCTCCGAATTCAACTGGTCCACCTCTTGCAATTCCTGCATTATTCACAAGACACCATAATTGGACTCCATGAGTTTTGAGATCCTCCTCAACATCATGTAGAACTTTGTCAATATTTTCACTCTTGGTAACGTCCAAAGGTATTATAACCATATTATCAGGATATTTAGCTAGCTTTTTCAACTTTTTTGCACCTTCTCTGTTTGGAAATATGCAACAAGCATATACACGGAATCCATTTGAATTTAATCGTAGAGCCGTTCCATGTCCAAAGCCAGTGTCACATCCTGTTGTGGAGATCGTAGTTGTTAAGAAAATCGATCTCAATTTTTTATCAGAACAATTTCAATATCTTACCTGTAATGAGAACAGCTTTCTTCGCCGGATCAACAAGCAACATTGGATAAAGGTAGGTATCCAAAACTTTTTGTGCTGTTTTCCAAGCTGCCAATATGATTAGAACTGCACCACCACAGTATAAAACAATCATATCGATAACCCATATCTTGTGTATGATATAAGTAAGACTGAGTCCGATGAGAAGAGCAGTTAGCGCAGGTAACAGTAGAGAAATATTAATAGATGCCATTATCACAAGTAATCATCAAATTCAGTGAAATTTTGATTGTGAATTCGATATTTTCAAAATACTTCACACATGGAGCGATCAATGGCCAATATAAGTCAAATCAGTTTCCGATGTTATTCTCTTACTTTTAGCTGAAAATTATTTCCCTAAATACAACAATCAATTAAACTATCTTGTTACAATGGCAACGAACTAGCTCGAGGACATTTTCCAATCGTATGTAGTGTAGTATCAAGAAACTCAAATGTAATCGAGAGAGAGAGAGAGAGAGAGAGAGAGAGAGAGAGAGAGAGAGGAATGAAAAAAATTACACGTGGGCAATGATGCAAAACTTATTTTAAGTTTTGTAAAATATCTTCTGTTATGGAGAATCTTCTAAAACTTTTGGAAAACTTCTCACGACATCACCCGCATCATTGATGATGCCTTTTGATCCAATCGGATCAAAGGCTGAAACAATGTCCAATACATGCCAAGCTAAACCAGTGATTCGGATCTTCATCGCATGTGAGATGCTTCAAATAGATAGAATGAGCCATTAAGAAATCAGCAGAACAAATGAAGGAAATAATTAACGTTTTCCACAAATCCAACTTACTGTGTACTGATATCGTTTTTGACTACTCAATGAGGCTTATATTCTTCCCCTGAAACAATGTATGATATCACCGGCCCATGAACGCAAAGTACTTCGAAGGTTACTGTATTGATTAATTGGTTTGAGAGCGGATCTGTTGACGGAGTCTACCTTGCTTTGCATTAATTGGGATGATTAAATCTTACTATGCAATCTTGGAAATTTGATAGTTTTTTATGTATTGCAGCCAATATTTGAAACTGATGATGCTGCCGGAGCTAAAATCCTATCCAAACAATGTTACTCAGTGAATAGTCTAGGGAGGAATGCTTGTTGGAAATTTCTAGATTCTTCGCACCAATCAGATACATTATTTCTTGCCCAGACTTATTAGAAAAGAATTTATTCCCACTCGCCTCAAGCAAACGTGAAATAGAACGCCTAATAAGTTAGCCAATGACAGCAAAATAGCGATTCTAAAATACAATGTTACAATCTTCGTCTGATATTCCCTGACGATTGATAATGTCTAGAGTTTCTTTGAAGTTGAAACTTAGCTCTTATTAAACCTTGAAATATTTTCAATTCAGCCATAAATTATGAAGCAAAAAACTCCCCCAAGAAGATTGTTACCCTCTCAATTGCGATGAATGAATGATTGAATCCATCTTTTATTGAACTGATACAAAAACTGTAAAATTTATGTTGCTCAAAAAGTTTCATTTATATTTCTTGCCTGTAAGCATTTTTGATATTACTGTCCGTTGTACCCCAAAGCGCCTTGAAGGATTCTGTTCCGAGTAACTGGTCATGAGAGGAACCCCACTGTTGGAGTTTATCTTGCTTAGTACCAATCGGGACGATCAAACTTTATCACTTCGGTGAAACCTTTTATATACAAATTTGAATAATTTGGCAGTCGTTTTACTCCTTTTGTCATGACTGCATGTTGCATCATCACCAAGAACGTAGTCTAGAAGTTTTGTTCAGTGAAGTTGAGAGTGAGTTTCACAAGAATGTGTCTGTTGGCAAAATTGTCCAACATAAATCTACTATTTTACCGATTGACTGAATCCTAGTCTTCTAAATTCAGAATTTTCTGAATTGAAACTTAAATTTATTCATCGTCTTACAATCGTTTTCACTTTCTTGAGCTCAGGACATTCTTATCGAATTCATTTTTTCTACTTAAAGATTGAATTTTCATTTTTGTGGTAAACTGAGTGCTGTGTGGAATTCTTTGTCAAAATTTAATCGAGAAAACAAATCTTCAAATCGATTCGTGAATTATGTGTGAAAAAATATGAAATAACAGCAAAAATATCCTTTAGTAGGCTAGTTGATGGCCAAAAATTTTTTCTAATAGATTCAATTGAAGAAAGCTGTAACTTTATCATCCAACATAATCGTGATTGTATATTGCTCTCAGTTCAATCTTTTAGTAATGCTGTCTGAACCCAAATCCCGTTTGAAGAACAATGTTACCGAGTGAATGGTCGAAAGAGGGATGCCAGTGTTGGACATCCCTAGAATCATAGTACCAATCGGAACACCCAAGGAATCCCTTTAAAGAGAATATTTGGGAAGTTTGGCATCCGTTTTACCCAATGATGGAGGGTCGAAACAGGTGTATTGGGTCTCAGGAAACAGTTTTGCCAGGCAATATCGAGGATAGAAATTGGCAAGGATTTTTGTTTACTGGTCTTAATTACCTTGAAAAAGTCTATCAGCAACTTGCAAATGTGTTTTGCACCTGAAATGAAGTAGTTTGTGGTTGAAAATTCCTTTGGAGGAAGTTTTCGTAACTCAACACAAGGACTGAGATGGACCAATTCTCACCGTTTTCAATTCAAAAGAGCTGGTTTAAGCAAAAGCAAAAATTCAGTCTTCTGTTTAGAATGAAGCTTCTTTGGGATTACATCTACATGAATTTGGTTCGTCTGATAGGGTTAAAATTTTCAGTTTGCATCGATGATCGCTCTAACGGAAGATTGATTTTTACGTTGAAAGATAAATTCCCGTGAGTTGAGGAATTCAAAATTATAAAGAACTTTTCCACTTGCTGGTCAATTTGACAATTAATATGTGAAATGAGATTCTCATTTATAATGATTTTGGTGTATATATTGGTAGATATATGAGAGATAGGGAAGGATTACTCAGATAACCTGATCTGATATAGTTTCAATCATAAAGTGATTCAAAAAATGAATAAAAAATGAATAAATTCAAGAACTGAGAAATTCAAACAATCTCATTTTCGCCACCAGAAGATGGAGATTTCGGTCTAAAGGCTTTTAGAATAGTCTGTTTTCTTATTCCATAGAACTTCAAGAATTTCATAGCTATCATGAACTAATTTTTTCTACTTAGATTTTCAGATCAGGACTATCGATTTTTTCTGGTAGAACTTGAAGGAGCTGGAACGCTTTTTTTGTATTCACCAAAATAGAGATATGGCATCAAGATAGCTATAAAAGTCCACTCTTCTGGCAAAATTCTACCCAAAAAGTTAAGAGGTTTGAAAAAGTTGGGATCAATAATTCGACTGAAGGGGACAATCTTCTCATTAACTGAGCGAACAATCATTTCGATAGTTTTCTCTCGAATGTTATCGGTATCAAAAATTGGTAGATTGAGAAATTCTTGGAACTTCATGAATTCTTCTCTCACTTTCACTTTTTCGTAATCATCTTTGATCTCCTTTGGAGTCTTCAGCTCATCGAAATTGGAAACCATAGTATGGAACATTTCTGTTCTTGCAAAATTTGGCTCAATTGAAACCACTTCGACGCCAAATTTTCTCATTTCCCAGCGAAGGCCATTGACCAGGGCTAACACAGCATGCTTACTCATCGCGTATGATGTTGAGAATGGTAAAACAATGCGAGATGTCAAGCTGCACAAAACAACTATTCGGCCTCTTGATTGTCGTAGCAGTGGAAGAAACTTTCTGGTAATCTCAACAACGGCTATTGTGTTTACTTGGAATACATTCAAGAAATGCTGATCAAATTCTCCAAATTCAACTGGTCCACCTCTTGCAATTCCTGCATTATTCACAAGACACCATAATTGAAGTCCATGAGTTTTGAGATCCTCCTCAACATCATGTAGAACTTTGTCAATATTTTCACTCTTGGTAACGTCCAAAGGCATTATAACCATATTATCAGGATATTTAGCTAACTTTTTCAACTTTTTGGCACCTTCTCTGTTGGGCAAGAGACAGCAAGCATACACACGGAATCCATTTGAATTTAATCGCAGAGCTGTTTCATGTCCAAAGCCAGTGTCACATCCTGTTGTGGTGGTCGACAGTTAATGAGAAAATCCATCTCAATTTTTAAACAAAATTCTGAACAATTTCAATATCTTACCTGTAATGAGAACAGCTTTCTTCGCCGGATCAACAAGCAACATTGGATAAAGGTAGGTATCCAAAACTTTTTGGGCTGTTTTCCAAGCTGCCAATATGATTAGAACTGCACCACCACAGTATAAAACAATCATATCGATAACCCATATCTTGTGTATGATATAAGTAAGACTGAGTCCGATGAGAAGAGCAGTTAGCGCAGGTAACAGTAGAGAAATATTAATAGATGCCATTATCACAAGTAATCATCAAATTCAGTGAAATTTTGATTGTGAATTCGATATTTTCAAAATAATAAACTATCTCGTTACAATGGCAACGATTGAGCTTGAGGACATTTTCCAATCGTATATAATGGAATATCAATAAATCAAGAAACTCAAATGTAATCAAGGGAAAGAGAGAGAGAAAGAGGAATGAAAAAAAAATTACACGTGGGCAATGATGCAAAACTAGTTTCAAGTTTTTTGAAGCATCCTCTGTTATGCAGCATTCTCTAAAACTTTTGGAAAACTTTTCACAACATCGTGCTCCATCCGTATCATTGATGATGCTTCTTGATGTAATCGAATTGAATAAAATGTGCTCTTTTGAAATTAGCAGTACAAATGAAGGAAATAATCATCCTTTCTCACAAATTCATCCTACTGTTGACTGATTGTTCGGTTCTTGAAGATTGAAAGAAACGTTTCGTGATGAGATGTTGAGGTTGAGAAGAACGATCAATACTCAATAAATCGATCAAACGTGAAACAATGAATAGTTCATTCAAAAAGTTTTGAAATTTTTAAACTTGTGATTGTGGAGAAGTTTCGAACTTTCGGAGCTGAATATACATGTATTGAGAAGAAGTTCGCTGGGTAAGTGATTGAAGAAAGAGAGAGAAAAAATCCCCAGGGAGAGATATATCAAGGTTTTCCGATTTAATTTGATATGATTATGAATCATCAGATTCGAGGCAAAAAATATCTATGACGCTTCAAATCAAATATGATCATGTGGAATCATTCACATGCTGAAAATGTGAATTATTGTTTGTGGCAATAAAAATTAGCAGGGAATAGCTGAAAGGGAAAATACACATTACAAAGGGAGGGAAAATCATAATCCGGAAATGAGTGCTCCATCATTCTTTGACTTGATTGACTCTTCTCCCATAGTGATTTCAGCCTCTTTTTCCTTGATCATTTGAACTCATCAAGAGCAGAAATAAATAAATATTGCCGAGAGAGACTTTTTTCATTTTCTCATCATCTGGTTACTCAAGGCGATCTGATTTGAGAAAAAAAGACAAAATGAATGGTTTTGAGATAAATTTTTTCAAACTTTTTAGGTTTCACTCTATCCTTTCATCAATAATTCTAACCATAGATCCTATGGAGCCATAAGAAACCGATAAAGAAAGCCATTGTCTTCAAGACCATAATTTAATTCGATAATTATCGAATCGTAATTTATCGATAATTATTGTGTGGAACGATCGAAAGTTGAGATTATGCTCGTTCGATTTAAAGAATTTTTACAATTATATAAAAATTCTGTCAGATGGCCGGCGTCATCTGTTGAGCACGCAGGAGAACTTGAGGAACCAAAAATTCTGGTCCAGAGTATTCTTGATTAGAACATGACTGATTATGCCGGGACGATCGTTTCTTTCTTTTGGAATGATTGGAAATACATGTATGAGATATTCCTATTGTAGATATTCATAGCTTACCAAGAAGCATACCCTTTGGGGCTGAAGATGAGACTGGGAAAAATGAAAAAAGTAACCAGAAGAGCCAAGAAGAATGACCAGTTTTATTACTTCTAATTGAAATTAGAAGATTAAAAAGGAGAATTACATTTTTAACTTATCGATTGTGTATTCCAGACCACAAGAATTGTCCAAAATGTTATCATCTTTTGGATGCTCATATTCTTCACAATCAATATTAATTTTACTGAAAGACAAATTATTTTACATTTCCAATTAACACGATGTTCATCTTTGGACATACCATTATTGTAACATTGGATCGCTTTGGGTAGGAATGAAACGCTTAGCTGATCCACTGACATATTTTAATTGATCAATAATGAAGTTTTTCGAGATGCGGTTTGCTCATCAGAACGAACTGTTAACACTTGGATATTCACACAATAACCAGACAGCATTTATTGAATTGTGAATACTGAACATGAGGTTGATCTTTGATTCATGTTTTTGTCTTTTTTTACTAACAAAAAACAAAGTATTTATGACCAATCAATGATGCAATAAGGCATCTCGATTTTCCGTATTTTTTAAAGGTTCAATATTGTACCGCTAAACGCTCCAAAATTGTTGTTATGTTTTAGACAAACCAGGGGGATGATTGAAGTGGCCATCATCATTAAAAAAGGCCGATAAGACATGGTGTGTTTGTGCATACATGATCAGTCATGATTGATTCGAGAGTAGAAGATGATGATACAAGTAACATCCATTAATTGATGTATACCAGTGTGTTGTTTATCATCAATTTTTCGTCCACTTAAAGCATTTACCGTTATCGATGTTCAGAAGTCACAAAATCAAATTGATTATACCGATGATTTGTAAGTCTTTCCCTACATCTTCTCTCGCTCCTTCTTCTCGGTCATTCCAACATGATTATTTTGTCAGTAGGTGCTCATACATGAGAATCATAATGTGTGAAAAATAACAGATAAGAGGTAATTTTTGTGCATAAACGAAGAGAGAGAGAGAGAGAGAAACAGAAAGTGACTTTGAATCGAGGACATCGTTTGAGCAGCTAAATGATCGGATCAAAGGTGACTGAAAGTCGAAAAAATTCAAAATGAAAGCCAGTCGATACATATGAGAGAGAGATACAAATTCATTTGTAGGCCACAAGTTCAAGTCCGTATACTCTAGTCTGGAAAATATGAATCCATTCCTGCGGTTTTCTGTTCGATATTCCTGGAATCAAAGTAATTTCAACAGATGAATACTTATTTGCCACCAATTGAGTTGATTTGGCTGCAACATATTTTGCATAACTGAAAGCGAATTGTTTTCTTATGATGAAAATCACGATAAAGCTGAGTGTAAGTGTAGATAATTATAATTTGAGTGTATGTGTGTATGGAGATCAATATCAAAATCATTTAGCTTGAGCCTGAAAAAAGAAAAGAAAAAAAAAGTTGTAAGAATGTTCCGAAAATTAGTGGCAAATATCGATCAACGTAGAATGCTCAATGTAGCGATGGCTGGATCATCGAATGCTGGGTAAAGTATGCTTGTCAAAGTTTCACCATTCGAATATGTACGTGTGTGTATGTATTCCTGTATTCCTGATGGCATATGGTGTGTACAGTAAAAGGTCGCGGTCATTTTGGGCTGTTCTATTCTTTTAATCATCGAAAATTTTTTGCGCAGTTACTTTTGCAGTCCGGTTTAACGGTTCAACGTTATATATTAGCCTGGCGGACATGGACATGGAATCCCTCCAGGCTGTACACGTTATTACTTCCGAAATGATGATGATGGATTCGGTGTTCATCGTCGATATTTATCGAGCTTTCATCAATATATTTGAACCTTCTTTGACTTTCACTTTTTCAACATGCCCATACAGATAGATTCATGCCAGCTAGAATAGAGAGAGAGAAAGTAAGAGAAAGTCTTTCAAGTTCGTGTACATCAAGCGGAATGATCGGAAGAACTTTTCTACTACTCTTTGACCGTTCCATGATATAATGAAATTTTCTCGATTTTTCTGAATAAAATTTCCATTTGAAGAAACCTTCAAAATATATTTCCATCCAGCATGATGAGCATATTGTCGAATATACCATAAGTACTGGTCACTATCCATAAGAACTACACTACTGTATACTGTACTTATGAAAACATTTTCAGAAAAGAATATCGTTTCAATTCGAGTATCTTATTGATGATCCAAAGTTATTGTTGAGAAAATTTTCCAGAATCAAGACTGAAAATAAAATATTTTGAATTGACCATTTCCACCTAGGTCAGTTCCACTTGGCTCAACCTTTGTCATCGAGATGGAGAATATGAGTACTTTTTTCAGTGTCTAGTGGGATTACTGGACATCATTTGATCCAATGATACTGAATGAATAAATATCCTCTCGATCGAGTGGTGATGAGCAAAATATTTCCACCATCTTGATCATGTTCGGATAATCGGCTTGAGATGGGGATTATGTTCACATGCTCGATCTCGAGTAGGCTTTTGGATTATTAAGGAAATTTTCAATTAAGTAGGAAGATATTTTCCTCCGATCTGGTCAAGATCAAGTTATTTTCTTTTTCAATTAGAACTTTTTCCGAAACTTGAAACAGTATATGACATTGAGAGTCAAGTGAATATTGTCCACAAAAATATGAACAATATAATTGAAGCTTGATGAGCATCAATATAATGAAACTTTTTCCTCAATTTTGGATGCAAAGCTTCGATATCTTGACCAATCTCAAATCTATTTTATTCCTCAAGATTCCAATTTCAGCTCAGTTTTCTTTACCCAATCAGATACCTTGAGCAAACTAAATATCAGCTGAAATTGGTAATAAATTTTTCAGTTCTGTAACACAATTGAATGGAGGATTGCTTCTCAACTTAGTCGCTATTTTTGTGTTTTTCCTGAATTTTGGCACACAATTGAAACTACCCAAAAAAATATTTCATCTGATAAATAATCGGGAAGATTAAAATTTTTTTTACCCGCTTACAAAATATAGATTATCAACCAGAAGAATTTCCTTTCGATTCGAGATTATTGTTTTCGAAATGTTGTTCCAATATTCCAATATTCTAGTCTCATATGTTGGCCTCGTTAAAGAAGAATTGAGTGTTTATTTATTCACAGAGCTCATCATTCATTTTGGAAAACACTTGACCATGAATGTTGGGAGTTTTCATTTTTCAAGCGTACGCATCATTTGATTGAAGTTAAATCAGTTATTATCGTGTTATATGAGAAAATCATGCGGAACGATGGACTCGAAAATTGAAATTCGATATCAGTAGGATCGCTGTTATTCACGACACAATTTTTATCATTTTCTTCAAGCTATGTGAAAGCGTATCAATTGCGGCATCTTTTCGGAATGTGAGGTGTTTCCTGAGCGAAAGTGAATCAGAAAAGTATAAGTTCTCTCAACTTTCGGACGAAAATCAATGAACAGAGCTCCGTTCATTTTGAAAAGTGCTGATCAGATAGATAAGCTTAATCCGAAATTCAAAATCATCGAGAATTAATGATATCAAGTATAATTGGACGAAATTGAACCCTAATCGATATACATGTACATACATATGTATATGAACATATTCTTTCTCTTCTTCCCATAGGATGTTGAAGAGAGGAAAAATGGAAAGAGCATAAGAATATTCATCGATAATAGTGTACATAACAAGGTATTGAAATTTTTGAAACGAAAGTGTGAAACGTAGTTTTTCACAGACACTTTTCATCAGTCAAGCCTTCGAGCGAAAGGGAAGGGCAAAGGTGATCAAGTGTCAAGGCAAAGACAACATTAATGAAGGTTACGATAAGGTGGAGCGAAGCTGAGTGGGTCAAGAAGATGGAGAGAGAAAGAGAGAGAGAGAGAGAGAGAG
>QZCP01000105.1:76353-111717 GCA_003956705.1 Brevipalpus yothersi
AAGAGAGAGAGAAAGAGAGAGAGAGGACGATCCAACGAAAAGAAGGTTCATGATGATGGCTTGAAGAGGAAAGTTCGCGCCAAAAGATCGAGAGAGGGCCGAAATTCATCATCAATTCGCGTTTAGTCCAGGCAAGGTTGATACTATTACGGATGAAGTCCGGATAAAGGGGAAGAGAGAGAGAGAGAGAGAGAGAGATTGGTGATTGGAAGAGTAGGCTGGATGCTTGATTCTGAGTAAGAATATTGTGTCTCGAGAGCTGATTCAAAAAATTTTATTTCAAGTTCTTCACCTTGTGGTATTGTATTTTCAAATCAATTCTTTACCCAAACCATTAGCCAACACCATCGAGAGAATACCACTACTTATACACTGCTACTTTGGTGCAACTTTCTATTGTGTGTATATAATTTCTTATTTTTAACTTCTTGGTTCCGAATCGTTGGTTATTGTTACCATACTTTCACTATCAGCATCGATCAAACGCTTGCCTGATTCCGCCGATTGTATATGATTGCTTGCCGGATCCAAGAGCAATAAGTTGATTTCAAGAAAAAGAGAGAGAGAGAGAAGAAGCAAGAGAGAGAGAGAGACAACAAAGTGGCAAAATTTTGTGTTCGAGAGAGAGAAAAAAAGTGGCCCTAACCATAGTCAATCTATCATCAGTGTCATAAAATTTGAGCATCCATCCTGATTTTGTCGAACAATTTTGCTGTTCAGTTTTTCATCATCACCTAAAGTGTGCCCATTGATCGATCAAACTCTGTGGGTGAATGTGTTTGTGAAACTTTCCTTTCACCATCTGGGATTATCAATTGACTACAGAATCAATTACCGTTATTTGTTAATAGTGTAATACGAGTGGGAAAAAAAGTAATACTCCAGCATCGAGTAATCGTGATGGCAGAAATGGCTTTCTATCGAATCGAATCATCGACATCTATTCTATTTCAAAGAATGAGCAAAGCTTTCAATTATGTGGCCCATGATTTTTGGGACATCCAGGGTGATAAGCGAACCTCAGAATATCCATTTTTCACCACTGGACCCTGGGTAACGCTGGCCCTAATCGGATTGTATCTACTTTTCGTCAAACACATTGGACCACAATGGATGAGAGATCGTAAACCTTTCGATTTGAAGCCACTGATGGTCGCCTACAATGTAACGATGGTTATTGTTTCAGCTTACCTATTTATTGTCGGATGTTTTATGCTAAATTTTGGACTGGACACATGGGGCTGTCGTCCAGTTAATCAGGAGGACACATCAACTGAGACGACAAGATTTTTACTGGTAGCATGGCTATTTTTCTTCTCCAAATTGGTTGAATTTGCGGACACCATTTTCTTTGTATTGAGGAAAAAAAATTCTCAAATTTCCAATCTACATGTGATTCATCATTCAATTGTGCCAATCAGTGTATGGATTGGATTTAAATTCGCTCCCGGTGGTAATAATGCATTCTTTCCATTGATGAACTCGGGCATCCATACGCTGATGTATTCCTACTATGGGCTTACCGTTATGGCCAGTGAATTGGGAATTGGTAAGCAATTGAGTCGATGGAAAAAGTATCTGACTGCAATGCAAATGGGCCAATTTGTGTTGGCCATTATTCATGGTCTAACTAGTCTAGCAATCAATGATTGTCCTTTTCCAAAATCATCTCTATTCATCAATCTTGGCAATGCAATACTTTTCCTGGTTCTGTTTTATTCGTTTTATCGTAAAAGTTATATGAGCAAAATTTCACAAATCAAAAAGTGTATCTAATTATGGGGGAAGATGAATAAGAAGATACTGTTTCGAGATCATCATGTTTGATTTGGACATAAATCAGTTAATAATTTCGTTCGAGAGTCGTTGTGTTACGATTGATCTTCGAAAGGTTCCATGATCAGTTTGAAAGGAAAAATTACCATTATCAACAAAAATGTAGCGGAAAATTAATTTGTTGAACTTTATATACTAATATTTGCATGCATATTATTTATCAGTTCCTATTCATTCCATTCAACCTCCTCACTGATTGATGACCATTTCTACACGCCAATATGGTTCTTCTCTGGAATTTTTTTCTTGTGATTTGGAGCAAGTGAAATTCGAATAATTGATACACACATATATATATATAGCTCTCTACCGATTGAAATTTCACTGAAAGTTTGCCCTCAAGAATTCGCAGATCAACGGAAGTAAATTTTTTTTGATTTTCCTAAATTATTACAAAGGAGATCAAGTATTCGACATGTACATGTAAAGTGCCTATTGGCAATCTGAGAGAAATGCTAGGGCTCAGATTTCCATCAGGATTTCATTTTGTATCATTAAATTTGACTTGATTTTTCTTTCACCCAGGAAAGATTTTTATTCGAGAGAATGAATATCAATGACCATTTCAAATAGATCAAGAAGCAAAGATTATGATTTCGTCTATGAGAAGATGTTCTCGAAAACTTTTCAAGGAATGAAGAATAAAAAAAGTAGAGAAAAAGACGCTTTGTCAGCATACGAAGAAATGAGAACCAATAAACAATAGATTGAGAAAAAAAACTAGAGCAATGAGAGGAAAGTTTGACTGTTAAGACAGTTCAGACTCGTAAGGAACTTGAAACTAGAGAAGCTGGGAGGAAGAGAATAATTGCATGAAGGGTGCAATGTATGATTTCAATATCAGAAACCTATTCGAATGCGAATGATTTGATTAGAAGCAAAATAAGCTCAATCATATTTCTTCTTTCAGGAGATCCTTTGCTGTGTACCACCGATTAGACATCAGGAATTGAGTGATCCATGAGCTTCTTGATTAGACCAGGGGCCATACTGAAAAAACAGAAAATATGAGTGATCAATAACCAAGTTTCATCGTTTACAAAATGTCATCGCACTATCGATGTAATGATTAAAATTTCTGTGGAAATGTTAGGTTCTCTTCTCATACTCGATGTCTACCACAAACAGCAATCGATCGGAAAGATTTCGCATTAAGATGGTTAAGGTCATCAGTAAATCATCATAAGGAATAAAATGAAATAACAACAAATTTTCCAGCGTCTATAATGAAGAAGAAAGACCTCAAGAACCTATTCATCTACTGAAGAATCATTTTCTAGCAGAGACATGATTAAAGGAGATGGTTTATGTGACAAATAGAAGTCATCTCTCTCTAAAAACTGGATATTATTTGATCAGGTTCAACCAACCTTTTGATCAGATGATCATAGATCTGTGAAGGCATGATGGTAAGTGTGATTGCATCATCAACAGAATCGATAATCTTTCGGATCACTTTGTCATCAACGCCAACAACATTTTGGCCATTCACTTCGAGAAGATTATGATCTATGAGGAGCCCATTTCGTGCTGCTGAAGAGTCTTTCACAAGGTGAGTAATTTTGCCATTTTTGAATGCAAAACCAGCATGTCCAGTGCTATCTTTGTATAGTGTGATTGTCCTTTCGAAAGGTCGATCTCGGACAACCAATTTAATGCCGTTCACGGGTGATTTGGACAAAATATCGTGGACCTTTTCCATAGAAAATCCAGCCACTGATTCATCATTAATTTGCAGAATTTGATCACCAAATCGTAGCCCAGCTAAGGCAGCAGGAGAATTTGCGCTCACAAGGACAATGAAAATCCCCTGATAATAGTGAAGAGAATAGTGGAGAGAGATTCTTATCATTCTGTCCGGAAATGAATGGGAAAGTTTGGGGAAGTAAACAGACGAAGAGAGAGAGAGAGAGAGAGAGAGAAGAAATAGCAACAAAGTCATTTCACAATGGAAATGATGGTGAAAAATGTTTTGTCAAAATTGAACTTGGTAAGGATGGAAGAGTGGTGAGACATGACAAGGCAAGACAATTCCTCGGTTTGCCCAAGGATAAAGAGGTGGAGAACAGTTTGTGATCAAGATTCATGACCACATTTTCTTATTGGTAGAGAGTAATGAACCTGATGATGGTTGGGAACTGGTTTAACAGGAAGTCAGGTAATTGATAGCATGCAAATTATTATTCGAATAAAACAGATAGAGAAAAAGAGTGAGAGGGAAAGAAATGTAAATAGTGATGAACTCTCTCTCTCTCTCTCTCTCTCTCTCTCTCTCTCTCTCTCTCTCTCTCTCTCTCTCTCTCTCTCTCTTTCTCTCTCTTTTACCACTGGTGGAAGCTATCATGATTGGGGGGCATCAATTTTCACAAGATGGTTTGATTATCGTTTGTGGATATGAGAGAAAATTCTCTCTTCCTTCCTGAAAGGCCAACCAAGATCAATGCAATGTCGCAGGACAATGTTACTTGAGAAAAAAAGGACTCACAACAAGCAGTGAGAATAACATTTCAACTCGTGGAAGAATGTATACATATCCATAAGAGGAGGGAAGAAGTTGAACTGGGACAATTTCACAACCTATTTAGCCAATGTAACGGATCCTTGGATAAGCTGATGAAATACTGTGCAATGTGGTTGACATGGAAGACAAAGGCTGAAAGATATGGTTTCTAGGATTCGGAATGGCAAACAGAGAGATGAGAGAGAATGTCCTCTCTCACACTTTTAGGTTGATAGTGTGAGGATAGCGAGAAAGAGGAAAGATGTTGGGATTACCATCCTTAATGGTTAGAGGAAAGTGGCCATCCATACTGGGAACAGAGAGAAAGATGGAAAAGGGAACAGTTAATGAACAATTACCTTGTTGAGTGATCGAACTCGTAAACCAATTTTGCCACCTTTATCTTTACACAGGATCACCTCTCGTAAGCCATGAGTGATCGCAGCTCGCCTCAGTCCAGGAGATGATCCAGACAGTGGTGCAATTAGTTGACCATCACCGGAAGGTATTGCAACCTCTCCAGTGCCAGCCAATACTGGGGCATAATCATTGCTAGACAAAAGCTCCCGCTCGGCTGTGGTCAAATCAAGGCCCATATAATCACGAAGATTAACCAACGCTGGATACAGGTGCAATGAATCAGCCATAATTGGATTTGATGATACAGGATAAGCTGGTGCAGTGGGTGCAGAAGGTGCTGATTCGAAACCAAATGCCGATATGGCTGGATACTGATTAGATGATCCATTATTTCGAATACTTCCGGCTTGTATGGCTCTAGTTTGTGCCTAAGATACAAAATGGACACACATTAAACCAAGAAGACACATACATGACAATCTCATGGCAAACATCAACATCAACTCATGTGTATCATGTCCATCGATTTACACCGAGATAACAATTTGAAATGTCTATCTGATATGTATGTACACTTACTTGGATCATGTGATCAGCTTTCATGTCTTCGAGAGAAGGATATAAACTCATATTGGCACGTTATTTATTGTACAGGTAAACACTTGAATTCAAATTCAATGGTCCTCACTATTTATGGGACCAAAACAAAAAGAATACAATAGGAAAAAAATAAATACAATTACAATTATGGTGATAACAGGATCACTTTCTTCTTCACACAAATCAGTTGAGAGAGAGAAAATGTTGTTGTTGGCTTAACTGTAAAGTGAGACTGTCTGGATTTTGTATTGGCAATACGCATCAGTGACAGAGAGCAAAAGCAAAGAGCAATCAAATTATTACTATTACTTTGAGCAATCTATTTCATATCGTCTTTGATTCATCACAATTGACGTCATTGGTTTTTGGTGATTAGCTAAAAAATTGGAGGAAAAAATTAATTCTAATTGAAAGTAGAATCTGGTCGAATTTTTTGGTTTCGAAAATTTGAGAGAGAGAAAATGGTTTACCCTGGTTTTGTTATCAGTTTTATTCAGTACTCAATTATGCATTTATTTTACTTTAGAGTGTAGGTTTACGCATCGATTTTCTGCTTATTCAGTGATGAAAATTTATTTTTCATCCAATTTTTATTGGATATGCTTTTTTATTCTAGAATTTAGGGAAACAAAATATTTGACCAAAATTTTCTGGGATCAAAAACAGAGGGCATCTGAGTTCATGGATGAAAAGTCTGTTTAGCATAATTTTCGACTACAAGGTCAAAAATGTTACAATTTTTTGTACATAAATCAACTACTAAAGTGCTTAGAAATTGCGCATTTTGTAATAACTTGGTTTATGCATAATAAAAATTGTCAAAATTCATGAATGAATTTTCGAAAGTCTCTTTGAAATATTTGACAGAAAAAAAGTAATTAGCTAAGCCAAAACACATGCTATGTGTTACTTTTTTTTCAGCCAAAATACTGTTTTAACTCGAAAAGAAAAAAATAATGGAAACGCAAAAAGAGTGCACAAACGCCCCTCATATCGGCTTGATCACATGAGGTATCCACCAGAACGATTGGCAGATTATACAACTGGGAACAAAGTTAACTTATTCTTGAATCATCCAATTTCGTCATGCTTTGTATTCACTTGGATTGACGAAGCGAGCTTTTTCTCCAGAGCCACTGGGAGTGATATATGGATACCCAAAAATCGGAGAGACCCATAAGTATGTCTATTGCCGGAGGTCATATTTAAGGGGAAACCAATAATCCTCTTAGACCATCTTCCAGAGCACACTTTGTCTCCCCACTCATAAAATGACCATGACCAATCGGGCAGCTTATGGGTTGCCCGATTGTTCACTCAGAATACTTGTGGAGTGACCTTTCAATGGTTTTAGAATAGTTTCGGGGTACATCATCATAAAAACGGATAACTTTCTCTCTTGTTGGTGAAAAAGAGACACCAAATACACTGAGCTTGTATTCTTGTTCTGTTCAAAGTACTTAGAATCAGAAGTCTCTCTCTTCTTCTTTCCATCCGACCGGAAGAGGCCCAATTATAGCACCAGAAGTTTCTCCAACCGATTGGATAGAAGAAAGTCATAAAAAGTTGTCCATTTTCTTGAGGCTGGAAAGTTTTTGTGGACCAAAGTTTTACTCTCTCTCTATCTGTGTTGAAATTTTTGGTTGGTTCTGTGGCGGGTCAAGTTTTGGTCAGAGAAAACCGAAAAGCAAGTTAACCATTATTTCATTTGATAATTTGTCCTCGTTCTGTGTGTTTCTTCTCTCGGTGTACGATAGAGAGTGAAAAGGAATACTATTTTTCCATTTTTTTTCTCTTTCTCCCCCTTTCATTTGATTGAAAAGATTGGATTGATACGATAGGTGTTATCGGTGTTGAGGGAAGCGATCACGAGTGGCTCATGTCCATTTGGAGGCCTCTTGAAAGATATATAATTACGAGCTAGCTTTTCCTCAAGAATAACTGATAGAAAGACGAAGTGTGTTTGTATATAGTCAAGTCCAAAGATAATTAGCCAAGTAGCAAAAATTTATATAAAATTCAACTTTTTTTTCCTGTGAGAAAAAAAGTGGTAGTAGTAGAAATTAGGGCAAGTTTAACAGGTAAGTCTTGATTTGTAATAAAACTTACAGATGATGATGATATTGAATAACTTTTCAATCACAACGATTTACTCTGTCCATAGAGCCACCTGTTCATCCGGATATACACAGTCTGATCGAAAATAATATGAAGCCGTGCGGTCAATTGGTAGAGAAAGGAATTTTATTCCTTGTTGAGTCAGTGAAAAATAAGAAAGGTAATCCGTTCAACATTTATCGATGTACTGTGTGCAGTTTTTGCCATCTCAATAAGGAACAAATTTTTCAACATGCTGGTGATCACTATCTGAGAGAATTTCGATGCGATTTTTGTGGCCGAGTTTCTGGTGATCTTCGTGCATGCAATATTCATCAGAAAAATTGTCAATACAAAACTAATCCAGATATCGGTGGTGATAGTATATTACTAGGTAGCTGCCATTCTCGTGAAGTTCAAACTCAAATACAGTAGACATTAATCATCATCATCAATTATCATTATTATTCACTATCCATTTTTTTTATTCCGTTGTATTTTTTTCTGTACACGTTTGCGGTGTGCCGATGATCAATGGATTACACACACATGGAAATTTTTTTTTATCTGACTATTATTTAAATCAGACAAGTTTTCTGTCAATGTTCACAATAAAGAATCGATTTGAAGTTTGGTGGTAAAAGTTTCATTTTTCTTTCGGATGTTCACGGGCTGGAAGGAAAAAAGTAGATCGGATGTGATGAATGTTTGAACAAACTAACACGATTGATAGATAATTTTCGAGATCTATCATATTGTCGAGATCAGATTCGTGATTCCAATATGGTTGTTTTAACAATAATTGGTAGCAAGTCTCAATCAATATCCACCCAAAATGAACTTGGTTTATCCCAAATCGAGATGATCAATTTTTCTTTCTTTCCAACAATAAAGTTTATCAGTTTTATTGTGTTCCATTTGAGGCACATGGAGAGCTGGCAATTTTTCTTCCTCTATTTTAATTGAGACGCACTTTTACACTAATTGAGTTTCGAGCTGAACGAAATATGTTGAACGTCGAAAAAAAAACATGAAACATGATGTTTTATGATATAGTCTTGTCAATATCACTTCAAGTTCAGCATGTATCATAAGCCTGATGATGAAAACAAAGTATATAACTATCGTTACAAATTCAATATTCAATAGGCTTATAAGCAGGTGATTCTTGATGGGTTATGTGTGCTACTGTGTTCGGTGTCAAACTAAGTGTTCAACCATAACGGTAAATGTGAAATGATCGAAAATGTATCAATTTTCATATTTTCTGATGAAACTTTGAAAGCAGTCCGAATTCATGGATAGTAACAGTAGTAATATTGTGAATGGCCAATAAATTATAAGTGAACAGAAATATTACATTTATCAAAATCATTTATCATCAAGAATTTAGAATTGATTCATCGTGACAAGTTTTGAATACTGACATCACGTAAATTCGAATGAATCCAAATTACACACTTAATTGGCTAGTTAATGATCTGTTTTATACCAGAAAACAAATCACATTCATTCTCACCTAAACTAATGTATTCACAAACTTGACAAAATTTTCTAGACAAATTGTCACATGTATAATTATATTGGCATCTTAACTACCCCTTAACTACGTAATATCAGTGAATTAAGATGCATCATCTCTTGAGATTATCTCTTTCTCTCTCTCTCTATCTTGTGAATCTTTCATTATCGACTCTTGAAAGCTAATCAATTTCCTGTATCAATTAGCCACTTGTCCATCTCATTATGCTGATAACACAATCGACACTCTATTGACCTACATTGTCTCAAGTGAACGGATTCAATTTCAAAGGTATCATCATGACCACCATATTTAGTCGGACTGTTAAAATGATGATGAAAGCGGGAAGAGAAAAAGAAAAACAAAAGAGTTCGCCATATTAACTGTGTTACTAATCATTTGAACAGTGTTTGATTGCAGCTGAAAAGAGTAGCAAATGCTGTTTTGACGCTCTTGATTATTTCCTAATCACACATTCATCACATAACACACACATAAATCCATCGAGTGTTGGTGAGAGAGAGAAAGAGAGTATCCATGTCGATACGAATCTAGTTTAATTTTATTGAACGTTATAATCAGAATCAAGCCTACTATCGTTAATTAGTGATATATATCTTTTGCCTTCCTTTTTTTCGAACCATACACATACATTGACATTGACGCTAGACTTTTCTCCGGATCGTGATTAAAATACACTTATCATAATCATCATCAGCAACTTCGAACGAATCCTTTTTTTCACATTGACATTCCAACATTCCATAACATTTGACTCATCATGGATCCTAAGAATAATAATCAACTTAATCGAAAGTAAGATTTCTTATCCTTTTGAACGAAAAATATTTTGAACTGTTTATATTGGAAAGTAGCGTTGTTTAGATTACAATTTGATTAATTTCGCTTTCATGCTTGTGTATATACTTTTTTCTTCCACAGTAAACATTATGTCGTCTCAAGTGATCCAAAATCAAATGAAAATTATGTCGTGAGACAAGAGACTAGTGATAAGCAAGGCTGTTTTATTGTATACAAGTGTACAAATTGTTCATTCTCAACCGATGATAAGGTACAAATTAAGCGACATCGATGTAATTATGTTCGAAGTGATCATCGGTGTCCACAATGTGGACTATTTTTGGCCCGAGAACAATGGCTCATTACGCACATGAAGACTCATCAACTTCGTCCACCAAATCAGCCTCATTGATGTGCCTTGAATACAATTGTTGTTGAAAATGTGTATCCAATATTTGTTACATCTTCCATCGTGTCACCACGATTAATACCAGAAAGGCCCAGAAGTTTCCAAACTTAACATCTCTCATTACTTGATAAACTGTCGCTGTTGACAATCCACGTCATGGCTCTTGGCTGGCAAACTTTTGGTACATTTTGACTTATTGCTCTTGGAGTTCGATGTTTCAAATCATGAACCTTTATAATAATTATCATCCTGGATTCATCAAGAAGATCACGGACACTTCATACTGTTCACATGTGAGTAGCTCTATCCGTTGAACCTTTACCGTATGAATTTATATGATTATTAATGTAACGTTCATTTTCAGATCAAGATATCTACAAACATTCCATCAGTATGCGTATGTCCAGTGAAGGATGCTGTGATGAACTGTGCTGATGAACTTTTGCCTCAGAGTTCGGGATATCAAATTCATGATTAGATAAACTTGAAAATTGGATTCCATGGAGGATCTCACTCCCAGCTTTCATTGGTGGCCCAAACACACATGTAATTTACTGTACAAACGCTCAAAGTTTCATGGAAGATAAAAAATTCCTCTTCAAGTTGTTTTATGGGCTCACAAGATTTCAATTCCTTTTTTTCATCATCTCTAGATGTACTCTATCATTAAATCTCAGAGGGAAGCTCTAATCATTCGACTGTAATCTTTATCTAAGTGTTTAAATGGAACTGTAATACTCATGAGTATTCCACTTCATTGATTCATTGATTCCAAAATGGGGTTCATTTTCTTCACCCAATCAACACCAGACCATAAGAATTATAGTAGAAAACTTTATTCTATTGTACATGTATTTCGTAAAATATATCAAGCACAAGAAATAAGTTTTTTAAGTGTAAAAAATTGAGCCTTGCTGCTACATATAAGTTTTTCCTCTCTAGGATCGATACTCTGCAAAGAGATCGATCACTGTCCGTATGCCATGTTGTTCATATCGAAAAACAATCTCAACTACACCCATGATGGTAACCAAAAGTATTAGTACGACAAAGGAAAAGAGGGAAAGCGTGATGAAACTGAGAATATTGTAGAAATAGTATGCAGTAAACATGAAAAATAACATAGCCAAGCCTAAAATACACAACAAATAAGTTAATCTCTGCTTGAAAGCTTTGTTCTGGTTCATATAATATTCTATAAGTTTGAAAGCTCTCTTCAAGTAAAGATTCGTAATCTCATGATTGATCCCATTACCAGAATTGACATCATTATGGTTAATGAGAGAATTTGCGGGAATTCCATCAGAATTATCCCCATCCAAACTGAAATTATGAGGATTGGAAATCGAATCACCAGACATCCTGGGACACGAATGCGATTTGTTGATCCTTAATCTAACCGCAACAGGTTGATGATCACTGAAAGAAAGGCCTGTAAACGGATCTTTGCTTGAACACTTGATCTTTTCTGCAAAACATCGAAAATTTTTCTCATTGGAAGATATTTGATGACATTCTAGAGTTCTATCACAGCCTCGCTTGTTGATCAATTTGTACAGAATAAAATCAATCTGTTTGCCAACAGAATTTTCAGGATTTCTATTGCCTTTCTTTGTGTCTGAAGATGCAAAATGACCACCGCTGTATGTGTTATCCAAATGGCCACAGGTAATGAAATCTGATGAATCTAAGCCAGAATCTGTCTCATGAACTTCAGCGTGATTGTAGCAATTGTGCAAGCCCGTTATAGATTCTATAGAAAAAAGAGAGGCAGATAGATTATTCTCCAGTTAAATATCTAAGGAAATCTCACCTAATAACTGGAAAGGAAATTCCTCAGGACTAGTGTTTAGATCTCCAGCCAAAATGAAGAGGTCACTCGAGCGTCCCACATCCGAAACCAAATCTTGGGTCATGTTAATGAATTTACCCAGTTGGAATGATTGACAAATGCGATGTATGGAGTACTGATCCTCAAGGGCCTCGTTATCATTGTATTGAGCGTGCATCTGTGGAATGAGAGATGAACAATTAGCGACCAGTTTATTAGAATGGTTTCATTCCCTGAGAAGGACAAGACTTCATTGAAAGAACATCTTACATGGGTGCAAAAAAGATGAACTCGAAGATCTTCTATGTCCACTCTCGCATACGCAACTCCTGTGTAAAGTTGAAAGATTGAAAAGATAGAGTTAAGCTTCAATTTTGTGCCCCAAAATGAGATAGTCTATTGAATAGACTCTATCCTCAAACCTTTGCCACTGAACCAATCACCATGCCATGGACGAAAAGGAGATCCATTTACAGAGAAGGGCAAATAAGTGATGAAAGAGGGAATCCATTTGGACAATATTGCTAGACCACTAGTACCGATAAGGCTTTTTGTTGAGAAAAGATGAGCAAATTTGTAGCATGATGAGGTGGTCTGTTTGATAAGCTCAAAATCAGCTCGCACCCATAACTATAGGAATTAGAGAGAATGAAATTGAATGTAGATACCAAATTTTCATATAAATTTGCGATTCAACATACCTCTTGAAGAAAAACAAGGTCGTATTTTTGTTCATTAAGGTAAGACGCAATAGCTTGGATTCTTTGTCGCCGGTGTTTCGAAAAG
This sequence comes from Brevipalpus yothersi, assembly GCA_003956705.1. NCBI lineage: Eukaryota > Metazoa > Arthropoda > Arachnida > Trombidiformes > Tenuipalpidae > Brevipalpus > Brevipalpus yothersi. The sequence goes on from QZCP01000105.1 coordinate 89,096, forward strand.
AAAAGAAGACCCCAACAATTAAGAGTTATAATGTTGAGTGAAATTCCACCTGAACTTTTATCAGTATTACTTTCAGACATTGTCGAAAACTGTACAATATATAATGGAACTCATCAGAAAGATCTCATGTGTAATTGTTCTCAGGATGATTTAAAAAAAAGTCTGTATCGTAAGGCTCCAATGTAAACAATGATCAAATCGATCAACAGCTGTGTAAAGCAGGATCATTTAATGTTATGAAGAGATGTGTTCAATGACATTCAGCTGATTACATTCAAATGAGAAAAAATTTAACCCCACTAGTCGAAAAAATCACTGAATATTTGTTCAAAAATGATCCACAACAGACCATATGTTTATCAACACTAGAACGTCAATAATCATCGACCGGTTCACGTTGCGCGCTTTTCAATGCTGACCTCTCTCTATTCAGTGACGCAATTCAAGGGTTCTCCTTGAAATATTCTGTCGGTTTCATTTTTTGATATTATTTTCGAGAAAATTAGTAGCCAAATAAATTATGGTCTTGATTGGTTAAATATTGTAGTTCACTTCTATGATCTTATGTATTCATCCAATCTTTCAGATTGATTCCGATTGATTGGATCCACATTATATTATACAACATCTCACTTTGATAAGGAAATTTTTGAGATCTAAATCATTCAGACACTCACACAGCATTCTCAAACATTCAGAATCGGCGATCATCGTGTCCGATGGACTAGCAATATCAAAATCGTGTAGAAAGTAGAGTGAAAGACATTAGATTATGATTGCCGAAAACTCTCATCGGAGAACCTACACATTGGTAAAACTTTCGGAATCTTCCTTAGGTAGTCTTTGGATTATCTCGTCGAAAGACTTTTGCTATTTGGTATCGTTTCCTTTAAGGTGTCTTGTGTTGAGCAAGATACCGCGCCAAAGGTACAGTAAGATCATATCGAAGTGAGCGGATTTCACCACCTATTTTGAAGAAGAAGAAAATCTTAATCTATGCAAATCACTGATCACCATCCCATTTACGTCGAATTCAGGTCGAATTCTGTTGGGTGCAAAATAATCACTCAACAGCCATCGAACCGTTGAGAAGCTTTATACCCGGTTATCAACGTGTCAAAGAATCAAACAATCATCAAGATATCCATCATGATGACGATAGTTATTTCATTCCTCAGAGATCTCACTTTCCTTGATCAGCAAGATCATAGATGAGCTTGGCTTCCTCACCATATTTACCGGTTAAAGTTTCTCGCAATTCACACACTGGCGTGTCCAACTCTTGGGCTCCATGTCTTTTGAAGCAATCGGTTATCAATTTGAAAATTTTTCACGAATCAACATCGAATATCTCGAAAATGATGGTGATGGTTAGTACATGCCCATCTGTACCATAGATGGATACAAGGATAGCTACAAGGCAACATGGCTCAGCGATTCATAAATTGGGCAAGGTAAGTTCTAGCACAAAATATTCTGTATCACCTTGATCGACAGCTCATGTCTCTTTCCTTCATAGCTGACTTGGGATGAAATCAAGAAAGAAATGTGTGTAGAGAAAGGTCACAAGAAAAAATCTGCTGATAAGATTGGTGAACTCATCAAGCATCATGGCTCCAAAGAAATACTGGACGCACTTCTTAATCAAGAGTTGGGAACCAATCCTGGAGCTAAGGCAGGTCTCGAAGAGCTGAAACTATTGCACACCTATTGTGATGCTCTTCGAATAAATAGTTCAATCAAGTATGATCTGAGTCTAGCCCGTGGACTGGATTACTATACTTGATCGATTAATGAAGTTGTGGTCAAGAACAATCGAATTATCTGAATAGGAAGTTATTCATTAAATTATATATATATTTCACATTTAAACAGTTGGTATAATTAGAGTACTGGGAATTTCAGGTTTTTGGAGTCCAACAATATCGATCAAATGAGTTTTTACTCTATGCTTTCCTTGGTATTTGCTGATTATAGTTAACATGAGAAGATCAGTTTTGTATATTGGTGGCAGAGGTCCAATCATGGAGGGATGTATTTGCAGATTGACGGATACATTCTCACTGTATTTGTTACCCCATAATAAATACTTCTTCAGCTGATGAATGAAACCCAAACCTTTCTTAACCCACAGGCTGATGGAAACCTTTGAATTGTCCAAAATAATGGGTGGTAGAGTGCTGATCTTTCCAGCGGTCTTCCTGACAATGGTGAGTATGAAAATATCGGATGGATCAGTTTTGATTTGGCACAACTCCTTCTCCGCTGGAGGCTTTGGAGTCGTAATGATGGGTTTCGGTGGTGGAGGGGGTGGAGGGGTTGGTCCCAGGGCGATGACCAGTCTGTTTTTTGGTGGTGTCGTTTTGACAATTTTTTTCACATACTTCACAACTCCTTTCTTGAGTCCTGTAAAGATTCAAAAATAAAACAATTTTCAACATTTTAACTGGGCTAACAATCAATACATGTAGTGAGAACAAAGTTGTTTGAATTCTTACCTTTCGCTTCGATCGGAATACTTGAGAGAGCAATGACGATGAAAATTAGGGTGACTAAACGGGAAGAGTACATCTTGAATATTGACCAGATAGGTGAACAGTGAAAATTCGGAAACTAAGAGTTATGGTTTGTTAATGGCAAGCCGACCAGGGAATGATTCGTATCGAGCTGGACAGTCGATTTATATTAGACCATTGACAGGAGGCAGGCCGATGGAACCCTACCTCATGACGCAGAGTGACCACGAGGTTAATACATGCCCCATCCCTACCATAGATGGATACAAGGCAACCTACTCAGCGATAGATAAATTGGGCAAGGTAAGTTCTAATGCAAAACATTCTGTATCACCTTGACCGACAACTCATGTCTCTTTTCTTCCCAGCTGACCTGGGATGGAATCAAGAAAGAGATGTGCGTGGAGAAAGGTCTTGTGGAAAAATCTACTGATAAGATTGGTGAATTCATCAAGCATCACAGTTCTATACTGGAAGCACTTCTCAATCAGGAGTTAGGAACCAATCCCTAAGCTAAGGTAGGTCCATTGAACAAAGAATGAGCCACATTACTCAACCTGGTGTTAATTGTGATGCTATTTCAATTTGAGATGACATGGTTGCCAAAAGTCTGCAAATACTCCGAGAGCTTTGGAGCGAAGGTATATCTGCCGAGCATTCCTATAAGGCCAAGAGCCCTAAACTGAGGAAGGAGGTCCCTCATTTTGAGGAGCACAAGATTCCTTTCATCATTATTATCGGGTCAGATGAAGTGATAAGTGATATTCATCAAATCTTTCAGGCATCCGATTGATTGGGAATCCATATTACATGTACAACATTAGCTCTGGGTGAAAGCCAAAATCTGTCCAATCAAATTAAACAACTTTTCATTTAACTGGATCAAGTTATCTGAATCGAAGAATTACAAGAACATTTGTTTTTTTCCAAGAACAGAAATCGTGCAATGGGATGGAATCGTTGATATTTGACAGGATCTAAGTGTTCTTATATCATTTTTAGATGCTTCTATTGATTGTAGGGATTCTCAACAGGAACTTTGAACGTCGCTTGTGGAGTCAATGATCACTTTCTCTGTATAAAAAAGTTAAAGAAGATGAGGGTTCATCATTTCCATCAGAGTGATAGATGAGTACACTTTAAAATTTCCCAATCAATCAAGCAATTTGGATCAACTGATGAATAAATTCTTTGAAACACTGATTGGACAATAATAATGTAAACTTTTTAATGTATTTTATATATAAAATGGACTGCAGAGCTTGGCTTCGCCCAAGAATCAGCGTTTCTACGTAAGATGAACGCTTTGTAAAGATGTCTAAGAAGATACAAAAATTTCCGTCTCCTAAAATGGAGATTAATTTACAATTCACATCTTGAATCAGACATGGGACGGTATTGCAGCTGTAAGAACGTCTATTGCAAAAAATCTTGAGTTGAGATATGATTCACTAGCTTTTCTTCTGAAATATGTTGACGGATATTCTTCGGGATTACTATCGAGATATTGGGTTCATGTATTCACTGGCTCATGATTAGAACTTGGTACTGGTGATGGAGGATTGGACTGAGCAAGTGAATGGCTGTATTCGATTGAGTGCTTTTCAACCATATACTTTCCAATGAGTGGCAAATTAGTCAATAGATCACAACCCAGGACAACCAAGAAGCAGCCAACCTAGGAGAAAATGAGAGAGAAAGTTATGTTAATATTTTAATGTGAGAGTATAAAAATGCTCGAAAGTAACAAATGACTTACCAAGTAAATGAGGAAAACCAAATAATATATGACAAATAAAACAGTAATGAGTACCACCCACCAGGTGAGAGCGAAATTGTTTTTAACAAAAGTGCCAACAAAAAATATATTGATGGATATGACTACTACTGAGAGTACTGCTGCAGTTACAATGTTAACAAAATCATTCTTAAATTGTCCCATAACTTTTGATGATGATGTGAAAGTCAAGGTTGGAAGAAGAGCGAAAGGTAGCTGGAGAGACATTAGAGCATTCAGAAGATCATTCATGCCTGTCAAATTTTCTTCTTTGTATCGAGCGATGAACAATGTTGGTAGAATTGCGATTGTTCGAGTCAAAAGAACTCTCTTCCATCTTGCCCAATTTATATTGAGAAATCCTTCCATTGCAAATTGACCACTGTAGGTGCCTGTCATGGTGGAACTTTGACCGGCAGCAAAAATTCCCACAGCCCAGATATAAAGAGCCGGTAAACCAAAGTAGCATCCAAGAAAAATTCCCTACAGCATCGAACAATGAAGATATCACATCAGAATTATCATCCTACAATTTCCGTCGATAACATGAATTCTATTTCAACTTACAGCTTTGAAAAGGTCAGCATCAACAGGTTCATCATTCATAGGGAATGTACCATTAGGTATCGGATAATTGAGATTCGAGCATTGTGCGTTCTAAAAAAAGTGGTTTCATGTGTAAAATTGATAGTTAGTTACATCTTTTCTCGGAACGAAAAATAACAAGAGAGAGAGAGAGAGAGAGAGAGAGAGAGAATGAATCACCAAGCTTTGGATCGTGATCAACATAGCAAACAAAAAGTCAAACATGTGTATCCATCAAAAGTAAGTAATGAAATACTGACAAGGTGTGAATGTCATGTTTTTTATGGAATGGAATGTGAAGCGTTTCGGCAAAACCGTGTGAGAATGATTCGATCCATCTCGACGCTTCAAAACAATGAAGAGAGATTCAATTTGCAACAACTACTTTCTCTGCTATATCATGACATTCCATTAAAAAAGCGAGGAGATAAAATGTTAGGAAGTCGGCACATAAAACCCTTATGAGTATATCAGTAATAATAGAGAATTTATGCCCTAGTATAGCTAAATATTGAGGATAGCTAAATAGCTGAAAAAATTGAGGATTGATGATGCCATAAAAAAGGTTTTTTCAGAAAAAACAAAAAGAAGGAAAGGAGAAAGAATCCATAAAAAAGAAACAAAAGAGAGAAAAGACATTTATGCGATGATAGGTCATGAAAATTGTTGAAAATTATAAATTATAAATATTTATGGTTCATCGTACTGTTAGTGTAGTAGATGAGAAAACCTTGAGTTCCCCAACAGATATAGAGAAAATAGTACCAGATGATATACAGCGTTATTTCAGATAACTTGATGTCGATCGAAGTAATCTCAATTCATGGAAAGAAAAATCAAACTGTCTATATTTGCTTAGACTAGATAGAATGAGAACGATTTGAATGATTGAATGATTGTTTCCTGATTCAGAATAATGTTACATGTATGTATGCTCTGGATACAATAGATCAGATTGAACTGGGAAGTTTATACTACTGAATCAAAACTTAGACGCCTTTGAGCGATGAAACAAGAGTAATCTGAGCTGATTGAGTGGAATTGATACTTACAACTTGCTCATTTGTTGTTCCGTATAAACTGTGGGCAAATACTGATGTTACGGAGATATTTATAACCAATGATACCAAAAGCGCAATAAAAGCTTCAATGAAAACATAGCGATTCGCATCTCGTACTTCTTCAGGCTTTGATCTATCAATCTTACGTGACTAAAGACAATAAAAAAAAGTCATGATCAATTAACTGGTTGAGCTCTAATTGTCAGGAGAAAGTTTCCTATCTTATGATGACTTACTTTTACCAATGCTGAATGGAGGTAAAGGTTATGAGGCATTATTATGGCACCAATGATGCCCACAGCTTGTTCCAAGGCTCCTGGCTTACAATGAGAGCACCAAGGAATCAGTAGACCTGAACCCACTTTGATTGGAGATGGTTTAACTTTGAAAAATTCATAACCAAATGTTCCGGCCATGATTGCTATCAGTAGACCGAAAAATGCTTCCAACTTTCGCAGTCCATACTTATCCAAGAATAGGAAAGTGAAAGTGTCACATATCGTGATTAGTACACCGGCAAATATTGATATATAACCTCCAGACAGTAGATGTAATGCTATCGCAGTTCCGATAACCTCTTGCATGTCAGATCCGATGATTGCAATCTCGACCATGATCCATAGGAGAAGACGAGGAAATTTTGGATATCGACGATAACACAGTTCAGCTAGATGTAGACCGGTAACTGTTCCTAGACGAGCAGCCAATCTTTGCATTAATAAGCCTAAAAACGTTGACCACATGAGGACCCATAGTAGATGATACTCGGCAACTGTTCCTGATTGTAAATCTGATTCAATATTTCCTGGATCAAGATAGGCAATACTCATCAAGAAACCAGGTCCCGTGAATGACCATAATCTTCGCCAACTGAATGCATACTGTGCAGGTGCCGGTAAAAATGAGAGAAATATGATTGAAATCACATCAGAGAATCGAAAATAGAAATTAAAATCATATGCTATCAACTCACATCAGTGGCAACAGGGACTTGAATTTCTTCATTGAAATAAGTGTCACGTAAGTTTTTCTCTTCAGGTCTATCAGATGTGTGTCTATCATTTTGACTAGAAGATGGATCATCACCACCATCATAAACAGGATTAACTGAACCATACCGGACTAGATCATCTCTGACTAAGTTCACACTGGGCTTGTTGGAATCCATTCTGTCGATGATAGTGTGAAATAATTTGAATACACACGATGATTAATGTATGCGTATGAAAATGTATCAGGGTCACAATTTTCTGGATTGCGAAAGAGAAGAAATACATGTTCATTGTCAAGCGAAAGGTGGGATTGAATAAGTTAATCGCATTAGCAAGGACAGCAAGTGGTCGATACACACAATAAATGGAATCAGCCTTAATACGAATCATAATTTGATCATAAAAAACATGATTAAGCAATAAAAAGAAAAAATATCAATACAAAAAGGTTACTCACTCCATATACACGATGAACGTGTTGTTGATGATAAATCATCTAAAAATGCAACCAATTCGAAGGGTTGAATTAAAATTTTGCACTCACACACATTCAGGTGCAAAGGAACCAGAGAGAAACGGTGGAAATAATTGGGAGTTATTTAAAAAAGAGATTAGATTAATGATATGTTGCTACTGGTGGCGATAATTAATCATAGACACTGTATCTCGCCACACACACACAGATAGACACACAAAAACCAACAGATAACAACAAGAGTATCACTTTGGATCACCAAAAAGATGAACAACAACAATCAGGGACCAAAACATGTCCCATTTTCAGATCTTCAGACTGAACGATTCTTTCTCTCTCTTCCCACTTTTTTTACTCACTAAACCAACACTTGTTCATCTCATGAAGAAAGGTAAAATTTACCTGATAGATTGAAAAAGTCTCGAATTCAGCTTCTCTTTCTGATGAATCAGCTGAGCCGAAAAGGGGGAAGAAAGGAGCGAAAAAAGTGAGAGAGAAAGAAAGAGAGAGAGAGAGAACAACTTGTTTGTTTTGTTTTTCATTTAAATCATTTCAACGAAATGAAATGAAATGATTTGATTTGATGGAAATCATTGAAAACAACATTTCCATTTGATGATGGTCTAAGAATCGAATTCTGATACAGTTGTTGGGAAGATTGGTGAGATTTTTGTCGTAGATTGATCCAGATTTTAGATAGGTTGCTTGAAACGATTGAGCATTGTAACTAAAATATGAATGAAATTCACTTTTACAAGAATGATACATTTCACTGTTTAATTTGTTAATAAGTGATTAACCGATGAACTGCTTTATTCACACTAAATTTGTGGTAAAAAAAATTTTTCACTATAATAATACTTCAGACAAAAGTGATTGCGTGTAGCGAGTTTGGTTTTGAAACATTGTAAAAAGTATGCGGGCTCACGTGGTGTACGTGTGATCAGGGCTTAATGAGCGAGAAATTGGAATGAACTGTTGATTCAGTATCTAAAGGTGAAAATCTTTTCTATTTTAGTGCTTATCACCTTTGACTCTTCCCTATTTTGAGTGATTTGTTTGAGTCGCTCGAAAAATGTCAGAGAAGTACACCTCAAAAATCTACAGAAGAATCGAGCATTGTGATCATTGTTTTATTGGCAAGATGCATCATGAGAAAATTTTCTCAATTTTATAAAAGTAGCTGTATTGTCTGGAGGTAAAGACATCTTATGTTGAACTTCAGACTAGGGATCTCAAGCAATGTTCAGTAAGATAGAGAATTGACAGAGCAACAGCGTTTAACATTTTTTTTATATCAAGAATAATCGAGAGCAAAATAGTGAAAGCTATGGAGATTCATGCGAAAAAAAGACTTTATCGAATTTCAGAAAGATAACTCACTGAATTCGGATGGAGGACTGACTTTCTGTTCCATTTGCATTGATTTTATCTTCCAATTGCATGTTTGTGAAGTTGGATCTTCGATTAGGCCAAAATGATGAGTGAACACTCCACAAGGAAGTCCACAACGATGAACAACACCGGACACTTGTATTGCCACACAGCCTGATGGATCTAAAATTGTGGTCGGATCAACGTATGTGTTGGGAACAAAACTTAGACCACTTCTAGTAAGCTCATGTCGAACGAAATTGCAAATCTCTGCACTCCCACAACACGATGTGGTTAAAGATTCATGTTGATCGGTGGGCAAAGTTTGTCTCAAGACTAATGTACAATCAGGCCAAAACTGGTGTGGTCCAAATAGATTGGGATTATTAACTTCTTTGAGCAAATCATAGAACCATTTGACAAAAGTTTTTCCCATATCGTTCAATCGATCATTTGGAAGTGGTTTTGGTCGGCTTATAACGATCGGTTCATCATCAGATTCATCCATTTCCCAATCTGCATACTGTGCAAGCTGAAAATTAAAAGGAGAGAAATAAAATTACTAAACTAAGCGAAACAGGCGATAAAAAAACTAAAGAAAAAAATCCATGACTTACAACCAAGGCAGTTTCCACATCAACTGTTTCTTCTCTCAAAAATTTGCTTTTCTTATTTATATTACTGTAATTGTATTTATATCTGCTATTTACATATTGCCCTGGTGATTCAATTTTAGGCTCTGCTGAATGTATGGCTTCTGATATCTCTTCACGTGCCATGATCCTAATTTTGTCGTTCTTTCTTACCTCCACATCAGATACGGGGGGTGTTTCCCACAATTGTGTACACTGGCGAATCATTTCAATTTTCTCAGATTTCGGTTCAACACCGGCTTGATGAAGATATCGGTACAGTATATCTTTAGTCACTCGTTTTCTTTTGAGCACATCCACTGTACCCTTACAATATTTAACAATATTATCGATTGCCTCTGTAAGAAAAAAAAACGATGATTAGAACTGCTACTATACACAATGCACACCATACACTAAGCATAAAATAATTTTTAACCTAATCATCATGATCAATTACCTTGTGGTTTAATGGTTTTCACAATACCATTTGTGATTGTGGATAAAAGTTGACTAACAGATGATGGCTCCATAAAGGCCAGTATCCCTCGGATTCCTATCTCCTCTTTTTCACTTAAACCCATTTTGAGTGTTTGTATTTATTTATGTACAATCAAAAAAAAGCTGATAATAATAATGATTATCACAATTATTTATCACAAAGTTTACCCTGTTCAAAAGAAAAAATAACAATAACACATGTGTGTATGTGTGTGTTTGTTTTGATTCGATTCAAAACATTGAAAATAACGTTAATGGCGGGAAAATTTTTCAATCACGTTGCTCTTGATCAAAGCCTCGATGCTTTGCCATTAACTTTCGAGTCATCTGGCGAATGTTGAATGAAACCAGTGAAAAAGTTCGAGGGAATGTAGAAAAAATGTAATTAGATTAAAGTGTTTTGTTAGTTTTGCTGGTAAATTCTATTATCTCAGACCATTCCAGATCGATATAGTTGTTTGAGTTGAACGCGTAGATATATTAATGATTTCAAGAGGTTCGTTGAAAGTTTAGGTATCCATAGGGAACAGAATTTGAGTATAATTTGGGAGAACTCATGACCGATGGAATTTCAGATTGCAGCTTGATTGAAATATAGAGATGGATTTGATCAGATTGAGTTATTTAATGATCAGGAACCTATCAGACAAAATTTAATCTGAAAGGCTAGAGTTTATGGGGATCACTAGTCTTGTTGAGCGGATCATAAAAGAGGCTTTACGAAACGGCTTTCATCCAAATCTATTGGCTGACCATGGGTTTAGTTTGTTTGTTTCAAAACGATATGATCAACATTTTACTCATTCAATTGCCTATTAATCAATGAGATACTCTGCCATACCAAACTGAGAAGACCAATCGTATTCCTCATTTTTAACATGAAGAAATCAATTCAATTAGATGCCAATTGCGCAAAACATTAACTCAATTATATAAAATGTAGAAAAGAAATGGAAAAAGGATTTTTTTATAGCTCACTTCTGTTTGAGCTAATCTCTTTTTCAAAACTTAACAATATTATCAATTGCATCATGAAAATATCAAAGAAGTGTTCAATAATCGGTGCCTAATTTATCACAAGTTGAGACTGTTTCATTTGTGAATGAAAAACAGCAGTTCATCTGAGGAAGGTGGATCCATGAAACTATAAATTCGTATAGTTCTGCCACGCTCTGTCCCTGAAGACGACTAATAATACAATCAACTGCTAAATTGAACGATTATTTTGAGAAGAGTGTCCTCTGCTAACTCTGTGGTTCAATGGAATTCTGAATGATGAAAATTTCTTAACAAGTTTGGTTGCCGTAGAAAATTTGAGTCAGTATCTTGTGAAAACAATTCAATTAGATGAAAAGCTCCAAATTCTCTTACATTTATTATTCTTTTGGAATTTCCTAGGGAGAATATTGCAAACCAAATTGTTCGTACTCTTATTCTCTCGAATTGGTAGAGATAGCTTTTACCGAGGAAAAAGTTTGATCGAATATCTTTCAAGATCGAGTTTATGGAAAGTCTCCATGGAAAAAATCAGCTTAATTTGGGAGATGAATTTTCTAAAAATACCCTCCCAACGAAATCTTGATTCAAATAATTCCAATGATGATATTATTAACCAAAATTTATTAATAATTGAAATAAGGCAAGAGATCTCAGAATCATATGCTGACATTGAAGTAGATCCAAAAATGCAATCGGTTTTTTATGATGAATTCTCGGAGTGTTCATGGATTTGATTGTCGTGAGAAAATGATTAGAGCACAACTATAGGCCTCTTATCGATAATTTCCCTATAAATCCTTCAATTGATCAATTTGGATTGGAGAAGCAAAGGTAAGTGAAAGAAGATAAAATTCAAAGACTCTCATGATAAAGTACCCTTGCCAAGCAATACTGATCACAGCCAGTTTGCCTGCCTACTTGATAATGGAGCCATGATTTATCTAGAAATACACAAGAATCTACTCGAAACTTATCTCTTTTTGGAGTTCAAAAAACAAGAACAGAGTAGGAAAAAAAATCGAATATGTACTTTCCACATATACAGTCCCCCTAATCATCATCATTTTATCATTTCTAATGTCCTCATATGTTTTTTACCGTTCTCTGTCCATAGATTATATATCATCATCCGATTTCAAGTATCTTGGTACAATTCCAAATGAGAGGGGAAAAACATAAGTTACAGGCCAATTCCTTTTTCACTTGATTAGGTAATAAATGAAGTAGAAATTAATAATCGTCACTCTCTTGAACACTTTGATTCACACACCAATATATTTTAATACATCTTATCTGGTCTCCTCTTAATATAAGAATGAAGACGCATCAAAAGGAATCGGAAAAAAGGCTCCAAAATTATCATGATCGATCATCATTGATGCTGATTCACTCATGACATGTGGATCTGTATCTGTAATTATGGCTTATGTGTGTATGTTTTATTATAACCAGCATGGTAAGTATTATACTTGAAAAAAAGAAGCAGATACACACACATATCCTAACGGCTTAGGGTCGGTCTACGTTTGAGCTATATATCGTCTCACCTTGCGGTTGTCTCATGCTTTTTCCACTTCAATTTTCATCTTTCTCTTTTTTTCTTATCAATTGTCATTGTTTGTGATGGAAAATCAGGGATCAATGATGATAAAATGGCAAAAACATCCTCATTCATTTTGCCACTGTCACCACGTTGATAAAGGGAAAGAGAAAAAGAAAGAGAAAAGAGAGAGGGAAAAAAATTCATCTAAAAAGCAAAGATGCACATTTTGCAGACGATTCTTCATTACATGTCCTCTAATTTAACATGATTAAGTTATAAGAGTAATCATTTGATGATCATCTTCTTTCTCCCTCATCCAATAATTCAACGGTAATTGGTAATTCGGTTATTCAATTGAACGGATGTCCAATTCTCGTGCAATATCACGCATATCAGATCACATCCGATCAGTCCCATACACACAAACCATAGACCTGAACACACCTACATACAGTCCATCAGCAATCAAGTTCACCACATGATTACAATTCACATTCTACAAGGTAATATTGTAATATCTGATATTTCTTCCGAGAAGGTCGCATGCCGATTACACGAGTTGTGTTACTCTGTGTTACTCTCATGTGCCCCTCACGAGGCGTTTGGAGAAGAAAAGATTTTTCCAATGAAAACAAGTAAATCATTCAAATTACCATTAGCATCACCTCAAGCTTGTTATTCTCTCTTTCTTTTTCTTACGGCCATTCATCGATCTACTTAATACTCCAAACACACATTTGTATGTGTGTTATCACGTGCTTTATGCCCCGTGATTAAGTCCAATACTCCGAGAAATGTCTTCATACGTGTTCATCATGTACACATATCGAAAATCGGTGAACACATATACACAGTGACCTGAGTTCTATCGCATTATCAGCTTAGGAGCATATTTTGTCGAACATCGAGTGTCAAACAGTTTAGATGAATGACTAAGAAATTGATCCTGATGAAAGATGAAGATGAGACAATAGGTGGAAGATGCTGATTCTGATGAGAATAAGATGGAGCAGTATTCAAGACCAGACTAGTAAAATCAAGATTGATGCGGAGAGAGAGAGAGAGAGAGAGAGAGAGAGAGAGAGAGAGAGAGAGAGATTTGATAGTAAGCTATTTTGAGGGCACGAAGGTTATATTTGCTTTTTTGTTTCAGATAATTTTTGCTAGGCTGATGAATGTTAATAGAGGGATGATGAAGGAATCAGATTTGATACGGAAAAAATGTTCGAAATTAAAAGAATATTTAGATGATAGGGGGATAGATGATTTTTATAGAAGATGCTGAAGCTCAGTATGATATACACATTTATGTACATGTAGGCGATTTTTTCTCAAAATATTGTATATACCATACTGCATACCGCCTATTGATAGTTTGAGAAGATGACGCAATATTTTCCATGAAATTTTAGCTTCAAATCTTCTTTTGAATGAGCAAAAATTTCTCCCCCATGTTCGCCATAATTAAAAGTCAATCAAATGAGCATAATACACAGTGTATAATGCTTCCAGATAAGCATCGATGCTTTATGGGAAAGGTGGTCCTCGATTGGTATCAGTGTTTCTATTCTACTATTTACCTGCTAATAAATTGGGAAAGATTGCTGTGGAGTGCACACATGGTGTGATCAAGATCAAATTGATTAGACTCTAATCATGAATACATCTATGTTACATTGAACCTGTTATATATATGTGTGGGCAAATGTGCATTATTGCGAGTGAATTGGTCGTAAGAATCCACTTTGAAGGGCTTTAATCATAGAGAAAGAGAGAAAGAGAGAAGGAAAAGCATGAGAAATTGTCAAAGCAGAGATCACACACAAGTGTCCTAGATCTTATGAAATCAATTACGGTTGAATAACGGTACATCATGCGCCATGCACGCGGCTGATGAATTATCATTTTGTCCAGTTCACATGCTGATTTCAACCTCAACTCAGCAGGATCAAGCACTTTTCCCTCACAATATCGTCATCACGAGCCTGATTGGGAAAAAATTTTATTTTTCTTGACCATACACATTCATCTAATTCAATTCTCCCATGTTCCTGTGTGTTTGTGAGAGAAAGAAAGATAAAGAGAGAGGAAGAAAGAGGAAGAGAGATCCTTCAACCCCAAAAAGTGAGAGTTAACTACACGAGGCTGGATACAATCAGCATGCATACAAGATTAGCTGATGTTAACCTAATCACATTCGTTTTACTTGCTCATATGCATAGCAATCATGGCAATCGTTTTTCTCACGTTTTTTATCACGATCAAGCCGCATGAGAGAGGTTGAGAGCATCAACTCTATTGAACCAAATTCCCAGTGGCCAAAATATTTTCATCGGAAAATATTGATACTACTAATTCGCATTCACATGCAGATTAATCGGAACGAGGTGGAATCAACGAAGTTCTTTTTGGTGAACTATTGGAACACTTTTCTCTTTCCTCAGCAATTATCAGCTTGTTTTGACTGGAGGATATTCATTTTTAATTTTTATCGGAACCTAATCAAATAATTTGAGAGAAAAAAGAAGAAAGAGATCTTGTGACACCACTTGAGACTCATAAAAAGGCTGTTGTGGTGGGTCTACGAGACCAATGACATGTCTTTCAGCTTGTTTATACATCTTCTTCATCAAAGACCAGAGCCACTTGAGCAAGTATGGCGTGATAATGTTCCGATAATTTTGGAGAGAAAAGAAAACGTTAAATTTTCAATCTGTTTGGTGAATTTTATCATGAACTTTTTTTTCCCTTCATACGAGCCACTTTTCACCACAGATGTGATCATGTGAGAGGTGGAAATTTTCATGACACATGAGAGAAGAGAGAGAGAGAGAGAGAGAGAGAGAGAGAGAGAGAGAGAGAGAGAGAGAAATATAGCGCAAATGAATTCATGATTCGAATTCATGAGCTGATATCTGAATGATGGCAGTTGAATGAACACAATCGGAGAAGAGAGAAAAAATATTGAGAATCGAGAATTCCGAGGAAATCCCGACAACTTCCTCCTCTTGATTGACAATTAGTTGACTTCCGATTTCATGGCTCACCTCAATGATAATAGCCTATTATCATTCTAGTAATCTAACTGTAATCTGCCTCTCTCCAGTTTCATGAGAAGAGGCTGATAATTGAGCATCTA
The DNA here is from genome assembly GCA_003956705.1 of Brevipalpus yothersi. NCBI lineage: Eukaryota > Metazoa > Arthropoda > Arachnida > Trombidiformes > Tenuipalpidae > Brevipalpus > Brevipalpus yothersi. Next base: position 104,690 of record QZCP01000105.1, read on the forward strand.
GAATCAATAAAGATTTTCATGATACAGATTTGACTTGTTCTTGTTGTTGAAATGTTTTTCCCACAGACGTGAGTCAACTATTGGCACGTGTAGAATTCAGTTTTATTTTGATAAACTGATAGCAATCAATTTCCTTTCATATTGCAAACATGAGAAAAAAAAGCCTCTGACTCTGTGATTACAAGATAAAATTCAAGGCTGCTGGAAGATGATTCCAAACCAATCTAACTTATTTTCTTTGATGAAAAGGATATATCCTTTATTATTATTATTATTATTATTATTATCAACGCCATGATATGTGTGATGTATTGAATTGTACAAGATAAACGAAACAAAAAAAAATTTAGCTCTCTCCCTCTCTCAATTTAATTTTATAACTTCATACGTTTTGCATTTGCCCGCGATTTTTGGCCTGGAATCGGATAATTTTGCGGATAAGGCCCTGAACTTGGATAAGAATTGGATGCCATTGATCCGATCGGTCCAATCGATCCGCTGACACCGGCACTTGCTGGATTGATCAAACCACCACCATCAACTCCTCCTCCCAAATCATCCAGCTCAGAATCAATAAAACCATCCACTTGATCCAATTGGCAGCCAACATCACTTTGCTCATATCTTAATCGAAAGCCAGCTCTATTCTCTAGACCAGTTCGCTGGCTTGTCCTAAATCGTAGCACAATTGGACCATTGGCACGTGTGACAATCGGTGCACTAGTGTCACGATTATCACGATAATTAAGAGCTCCACCACAGAAGCGATCATATGTTCGACCAAAGCCAGTGCGAGATGCTGCCGGAATCATCAGATAATCGAAAGCACACTGGGCATCACCCATTGCTGATAATTGATTGTTGACACCATCAGTACGAGCAATTGACCAGTCACCGGGTGCTGTAGTGAATGACACTCGACACGTATCCGATAGTCTCTCAATACAAATAGCATAGTCCAAATTGTTAAGATATTGGCCAAAATTGAAACTCTGTATGACACCAGTTTTGGTAGTAAAGTATTGGAGACAACCTGGTGGTGCTGGTAATGATACTTTCAGTTCAGCTTGTGGTCCAAAACCGAATAATTGACGCTGCTGACGATTAACATTCACATCAGCTGGACTTACACAACGAATTTGAGTAGCACGAATGTGCCAACGATAAGCACCGTTACTATTTGTCATCAAAAGTAGGGAAACTGAGCGATCTTGTCCATTGTTTTGCGGTAAATTGATATAAACTATGAATATTTTGTGAGGAAAAAATTCAATAGAAAGTGGAGAGAAAAAAAGTTCCAATTTGATCAGATAGGAGGAATTAAAAATAAGAGAATTATTATCAATTATCAATGCTATAAATATCTTCAAAGTCAATTTCTCAGTCTCTCAATTGAGTGTTTTCAAGTTGATTTACTCACAGTGTTGGTTACGATTAAGGCCACACAGTGTTGGTATACTGTTGGTTGCCATTCCAGTGGCTGATACAGTAAATTTATCTCCCATACAATCACCATCGGTTGGTGAATCAAGTTGAAGATCAAGAAGATCCAATCTGATTTGGCACACAGATGCATCTTTCACTTCGATTGTGAGATCACAATAATTTTGATGACTATCTGATTGTGGATAGCTAGGATTCTTGAAGTAGACAACTTTTTGCGATGTCGTATTGTGGCATGATCGTGAAACTGATCGAGAATCGACGAAATGAGGCAATACAATTGCATTAATGATGTTATGTAGGAAAACTTTGGAAATTTCAAAAATTCTCAGTAAATTGAGCCCATATTATACTCACTTATACAGCATGTTCCATAACCTTTGGCACATGAAGCGGTTCCAGTTCCACCATAAGCACGACATTCGGCTGCTGTGTAGCATGTACCACTTTGATTACTCACATCGAAACATTCATCGTTAGGAAATGTAACAACATGAAATAAACTTGGACGGAAAAATCCGCTTCTAAGTACTGAAATTAGCGAGATAAATTGAACATGTTAATTTTGGAGGATTTCAAATAGTTTTACAAAGTTTCACAGTTTGAGATGGAAACTCACATCGAGCTTGTTCACTTCGTTGGGACGATCGTGATGATGATTGCAGTTGATCACTAGAATTGGAAGCGATAGGATGAGATGTGAATAAAAAATTGGGACTTAAAGATCCTATGTTGGATGAAAATGAATGGGAATATGTTTGTCCACTAGAATAATCTATGGTCAAAGCAGTGAGGATTAACCATCCTGCTAAGCCCATTATTATGATGATGATGGAGTTCGAGAATGATGGAATGAAATGATGATAGGAAATGGATGCAGAACAAGTGTTGCTTATACATCTTATGTGTTCACTTTTTCGTGTGTATTTGTGTGTCTTTCTCTCTTTTTCTCTCTCTTTTTCCACAAAAAATTGTCAAATTTACTCAAAAAATTGTCAGCTCAGTTGATCCTTAACAACACTGGTATAACCCAGTTAATAATAACCGAATATATCTCCAAGCAGCTCATCAGTAGTAGAACTGTACTCGCAAAGAGAGAGAAAGAAAGCAGAGTAGGAGGAGAAACAATTCGTTTACAGCATATTATATCAATATATGAACAATTTGGAGAATAAATTCGCCACCCGATCCATAAATAAATTATCGTAATGTATGTCCGGTTTTTGGTGTTTAAAGTAATCAAATATAGTCCAAAAATGTTTACTTCAAGTTTAAAAATGCCTACACAAATATGGGCGCGCGAATATTCACACTTTCCCGTTTAATAGGCCTTGTAGGGCAGTCATCAAGCTAAAAGAACACTAGTAACCAAGATTAATTTCAATCAGGTCAATCATGATAGTAATAATAATATATATATGATTTCATTTCAATTATGACCCTATGAGAGCCCTTCTGCTAGCTTGTATCAAAACTGAGTGAGGAATTAAAAATAGAAATTATCATGATGAGTATGGGTTTTTCTTCTCTCTCTCTCTCTCTCTCTCTCTCTCTTGAAAGGTGATGAACGTTGAATTAGCGCCAAAGGGAGAGAAAGGTGATAATTTCTACTTTTTTAGTTTACACAGTTTTCATGATAAATCAACTGGATACCAGCAACGAATATGATGATTTAACAGCCTTAATCATCGAACAATGGTTGCATCGATATACTCTCATCATGTCCATTTGATGAAATATGATTTCCGTTCATAACCTCCATAAAATACTCATGCTTGTCTCATAAGAGAGAGGAAGAGAGAAGATTTATATTTGCTCTCATCTTGCCGAACATGATGATGATCAACCAAAGATCGACAAAAAAACCTGTGCCAATGTGCCATCATCATTATATATCCTCCTCTTCATCCGAGGACCGGTATACTCGGCCCCATTAGTCAACCCACAAAAAGTGACATTAAAACCCAAATTTCGGACAACACGGTAGTAGTAGTAGTAGTAGTAGTAGTAGTAGTAGTATCACTGGTAGTAGTGGGAATAGTTAGTAAATCTAAAACGATCTAGATTAACGAAGATGAGTCGGTTGGTAGAGAGCTTCAAAATTCATTCCAATAGGTGCTTCTGTGTGTGAGTGTGTTTAGTGGAGAAAAAAATCGATTGATCATCACCAGTAAGATTTCAATTGTTTACCCATTTTGGAACCATAGATGTGTTACTTTTGTCCACACAAACTCGATTGACAAGTTATCGTCGTTTATTTTATTTCGGAAAACACCTATTTTTCAGTCAACAATCAATTTGACAAATAAAATGAATGACAAACTAACCGTTTGGTTATCAGTGATTTTCATTATCACTATTCAATGGATTAATTGTGCCAATAGTTTAGCAGTCAAGATTACCCATCGAGTTAAATTCGATGTGTCCATTGGAGAACGTGATGTGGGCACGATAACATTGGGTCTATTCGGAGATGTGGCACCAAAAACGGTGAAAAATTTTGTTACCCTTGCTGATCGAGGTTTCGAAGGTTATGGCTATCGTGGTACACCATTCCATCGTGTTGTGCCCAATTTTATGATCCAAGGAGGTGATGTTACCCAGCACAATGGATATGGTGGCCTATCAATTTATGGTGAAAGATTTCCTGATGAAAATTTTCTGATCAAACACTCGGAACCAGGAATGCTGAGTAAGTTATGAGTTATACCATTTTAGGGTGCAAATTTCTCACATACTTTTGAAATGTTCCGATATTCTCTCGATTAAGCCCATGAACCATTGAGTGGTTGATCATCACATACTTCTGAGCGCCAAGAGTTCCTGTCAATCTGATGGGAGCCTTTCCACAATATCATCATTATTATTTTTGTATCAATTCTATTTTTCATTATTTATCTATTTTTCAGGTATGGCTAACTCTGGAAAAGATTCAAATGGATCACAATTTTTCATCACCACTGTGCAAGCTCCATGGCTAGATGGAAAACATGTTGTCTTTGGTAAAGTTGTGGCAGGTATGGATGTGGTCCGATCAATTGAAAAAGTGGCCACAGACAGAAAAGATCAGCCTCTGTTGAAAGTGATCATTGAAAATTCATCAGTTGAACCAGTTGAGCAATTCATCAATCTGACTCAATAATAAGCAAATATTCTACTGAATTTTTTTTTCCGAGGAAAAAAATTCCAATGTACTCGCAAAGAGAGAGAGAGAGAGAGAGAGCGATTCATCAATTGTCGTAGAAGCTTGAGGCTATATGAGGAATCCTACGCATTTTAATGGTGAAAAATTCAATAAGTTCAATTGATAGAGTAGGGGCAAGTGTGAAAAGGATGAATTCTAATTTTATCCTTTGGACTTTTTCTCTTGAATAAATAATTGAAAGATTGAGTCATACTATCTGTGTGATTTCATGATTGGTTGAAAGAGAATAGAAATGACATGATTGATTTCAACATTTGATAGAGTGAAACTATTCACCGAAATGAGGCGACTAATCGAACATTACGCGTGATAAATAATGATTAAGATGATGATGACTGAAAGATCATCATCATTAAATGAACAAATGCTTTGCCAATCATGATGGGAAAGACAACTATTAGCACCTGAAACTTTTAGTAGGCTAATTATGGAATAATGGATGGACATGGAAGCTGTTAGGAATGATAAAGATAAAAAGGAACGATAAAGAGAGTATCAGTAACGGATTTGTTCATCACATCAATCTGATATTCAAAAAAATCACCCCATCGAGAATAATCTGAATCTAAATGTGTATGTGTGTGAAAAGTTACCTCCAGATGTTGGTGTATCTATGATAATTGAGGGAGAGAAAAATCTGTCTCTACCATGAGCCAATGATCTCTTTCACCTGATCACAATCAAGCAACATCAATATTTAATTTTCGGTAACCATAATGATTTGATGTGAGAGAGCAAAAAGATCGACTTGTATACCTTAGGCCGATCTTCTCTCTCTCTCTCTCTCTCTCTCTCTCTCTCTCTCTCTCTCTCTCTCTCTCTCTTTCACATAGCCATCAACAATGGTGCTGATCAAATCTGAATATAGATCACTTGAAGGGCAATATTAACTACAACAATTACTTTGCTCAAGTGATCCAGTCAATTGATAAATAAGAGAGAGAGAAAAAATCTGAGAAAATTCGAGACACTTTTCATCATCTTCTTCTTCTACGTCTCAGAGCATTGATTTTTATGTTTTCCATTGCAATCAAGCTCTAATGATAATCAACAGATCTTAGATAGTCTCTAGTCAAATTATCTTGATCACAATCTAGCGACATACACACACACACACACACACACACAAACTGCATATACAGCCTAATGAAAGTGTGTGTAGTATCATCAACGCCCATGTTACCCTAGAAATTAAGGTAATTGCGACGTAGTCAGTTGACTCTGTTTGTGTGTGCTCGATCAGTATGAGTGGACGGTAACGAAAATCAATTCTATCTGCTTTTTGTAACTTTTGTTACACCATTTGATATCATCTTATTTATTGTTCATCACATACACACACACACACATACAATTATTGCTGATGATGATGTCGATCTGTTGATGAAATGAAGATGATCAATAATCAGTCTCTAATCTTTGCCAGCCATTTGTGGTGATCATCATTACCTCAACTGAGTTGATGAATATCATCCCTCATGATTTCTCATCGGTACCAAATAAATTATCACTTTTTCTGATCACACAAACTTTGCGAATATTTTTCCTTTACTCGTCTATTCCACGAGAACATCGCATTAAAAACTTTAACCACAGAACTTATCTGTGGAGAAAATGATGAGAAGAAGAGGTCGATAGCTTTACATAAGGTTACGCTATATACACCAGTGTTTTTCTGTTTGATAAGAATAACGGTACATTGTAGTCATCACTACAAGGTAATTAAAATTATTCTGGAAACATCCATGAGCTTTGAATTATTTTATATTGCGCGTTTCTTCTACTCCTGATATAATCTAGGAAATGTACAAGATATGATGTTATCTATTCTACACACTTATTTGTCCACATTTTCAATTGGAACATTCTACGCTAAACGTGATCATGATGCTATTTTTTTCTCTCTCTCTCTCTCATTCCATAACTGTGATCATACCATCATCAATAATATTTGATCATTTTTATCAATAACCTTCGATAATTCTGGTGTCTAGTTTTTACTTTACTCATCAGATTTTCATAATCTTGTTTGGCAACTATACTTTTAATTTCCACACAGTTTCTGAGCTCAAGAAAAATCATCACCAATCATCATCAATCGATCAATACAGTATTATCACCATTGGTGAAGGAATTTCAACGGAAAAAACTTGTATAATGACGAGCATTTGCCATCGGTACCCAAACCAACCATACGATTACACTTCACCTCTGTCTTTTTCAAACTTATCTCCAACATTTTTGACATTTTTCACTCTTTCTCCCCATTTTTCGCTTATACTGATGATTTTCTCTCTTCAACTTGATAGATGCAAATTCTTTTCTCTCTCTCTCTCTCTCTCTCTCTCTCTCTCTCTCTCTCTCTCTCTCTCTCTCTCTC
>QZCP01000106.1:0-26068 GCA_003956705.1 Brevipalpus yothersi
GAGAGAGAGAGAGAGAGAGAGAGAGAGAGAGAGCCAAATCAAGTGGGTTATTCAGAATGGAATGTGATGAAAAGATCAGTGTGAATAAAATTATAGACATTAAACAATAATTAAATATTTTATTATTATTATATATATCCATAATTATTATCATCATCATCCACGGTTTTGGGGGAAGTTTGCATTGCTTACTCGTGCACACCACAAGTCTTCGAACTTTTCGAAAAGTTTTTCTCTCTCTCTTCCCATCATCACCAAATATTCATATTTCACGCTACATATATACTCATCATGATCACCATGAAGTTATCATCATCATCAATTTCCTAGATCAAATACATTCGATAGATATATACATGTACACATCCATATTTTTTTCAATTCTATCCATACCCAGGTGAGGAAGCATATCAGTACTTATGTGGATGAGTTAGATGTAGTGGGATAAATCAGAAAAAGAGAATCAAATTTAATTCATTCATATTCGCATTGATGATGATTATCATGTCTCCTAATCAATCAATAAGGTCAATACAGGTAAGTCTCATCATATGAGACACAGAGATCATGTCTGATAAACGTCTAGATGTGGTCAAATTGGAGGTGATGATCAGGAGTGACCATCATCATCGACCCCATCGAAGTGTTTTGCCAAACGGTCGACCTTCTCGACGAGATAGAGCGGCGGGAACTTTTGGCCTTTGACCGTATGCTGGCCTCCAATGGGCAAATAAGCTTAATGCTTTTTTGCTTCGAGTTCTGGTGCTACTAGAAGTGCTACTACTACTAGAAGCTTGTGGTGTTTGACTATTGATGAGACCATTTCGAATCATATACAATCGATATAATTGTGGATTCATTAACATAAGCTCATCTGATGATGATAACATTTCAAGTGGCTCATCTTCCATCATCAGGGAAGGTTGAATGTTTATTGTTTTCGATTGTAATTCATTTGATGGCGATGACGAGGATGATGATGCAGATGATAGGGGTGATGATGGTAAACTATCGTCTGGTGATGAATTGGAATTGAGGGAATCAGATGGACTGGCGTCCCATGTAGGCGATTCAAGAGGAATGGATTCCACATAGCATGATAATGGACATACGGTTACCATAAGAATCAGGGTAACAATTGGGACATGAAGATATCTTATTTGTGGACGCTTTGCACGGACCAGAGAGATGACAAACATTATCTGTAAATATATATCATCCAGAAAGTGAATGGAATGAAGTAATCAGCAAGTTTGGGAAGGCTCAAATTTTTTTCCACAGATGATTTATCCATTAATTCTTTTTTTGTAAAAAAATTTTGATCACGTTCAAATTGATAGATATTCAAATTTCCATTTGAAAAAAGAGGACGAGTAAGAAGAATTGAACTCAAAAAGACAAGAATCGAAAGAAAAAAAATTCAAATACTCTATCAGGCGATAGTCTCATTTTGTATTCTGGGAATACAAAATACGTTTTGTGTGTGTCTGTGGGAAAGGTTTGGCAGGATGATCAACAGTTGCTCTTCACACATCCTCTCTCTCTCTCTCTCTCTCTCTCTCTCTCTCTCTCTCTCTCTATTCTATGTAAGTTTCCGTTAGACTTTCTAGTAAGTTTTTTTTCTCTCTTTTTCAGGGTAGTAAAAGTCTATGTATTCATGTGTGTGAAACAATCACTAAGAAAGAGAAGAGAAAAAAAGAGGCCAACGTAAAAAACAAGACAAAAGGATTGCTCGAAATGCGATTCTAACATGTTTAGTGCCTGGAAACGGTAGAGGATTTTCTCATGATCATTCGATTTGAGAAGCTGTAACACCTCACAATAATATACACACCACCTCCAGTATCATGTGTATCATGTGTTTCGAACACACATAGAGGCACATTGTTGAGAGAGAGGGGAGAGAGGAAATCCTATTGACTCGAATCATGATAGATTAGATCATGATAAGCGATGAGTTTTCTTGTTGATTGTGACATTTAGATCAGTAAGAGAGAAAAAGAAAGCCCATGGAGAGAGAGAGAGAGAGAGAGAGAGAGAGAGAGAGAGAGAGAGAGAGAGAAAGCGATAAGATCCTGACAGTAAGTTGAATAAGAGTTTTCCAAAGTCACTCTGAACATGGAGAAGATTAATTCCAATAACAGCAACAGTTCAATCCTCAGAATGTGATATCTTCAATCTTAGCTTTTCTGATGGATGAGGTGAGTAAGGCCTCAGATCTTTTTTTCGGATGTAGGCGATATAATAATAATAATAGGTATTTTTTTCTTTTCCCATCTATTATGTGATGAACCTGGATTATCTATGGAATTCAATATATGTGACATATATGTGTGACAATATCTGAAGTTCATTGAGTTGGCTACCCATGTCTCTCATATTGCTCAAGTCTCGCTTAGAAAGAGAGAAATAATTTCAAATCATGATAGATTTTATTGAAAGATTCCTCCATCATGAACTGTAGGTCTCAAATCAAATTTCAAATTTGGCCATGACCAAAAAAGTTCCCTATCACTTTCAATACCTTGATTCGGATATTCCATGTAGCATTGATCTACGCAGATTATCATGAAAACAAAAATGATAAATAAGTGATGGAAAAATAGCGAAAAAAAAAACTATCTACTCTGTTGAGACCTTCAGTTTGAGAAAAACAATTCCAAAATCAATGATTAATATCTCATTTGATCGCCATATAAAATTCTATATTCTATATTCTATTTTCTTCTTCTTCAATTTCTCTATTCTGAACAGAACTATAATCCTCCTCAACATCCTGTTTCTACACATGTGTTTCTCTACACTCGATATGTAGGTGATGGTCAAGATTATTAGGCTGGGAATGGCTATGATCATTGACTAGGTTAATCACTTTTGTTCTTAAGACATAATACTCAGACTCAATGTTGTGGTCACTGTATATATGCTACATCTTATTTCAGCAGCAAAAATCAATTGGAATGATAGTAGAGGAAGTGAAGGGGAGGCAGAGAGAGAGAGAGAGAGAGAGAGAGAGAGAGAGAGAGAGAGAGAGAGAGAGAGAGAGAGAGAGAGAGAGAAAGAGAGAAAGAAATTGGAAGATATTCCAATGAATGAGTACAGAAAAGATTAAGGCAAGATCATTGATGCAATACTTGCTCTAAAAATGGAAGAGAAAAAGCATCAGAAAAGTAATGGAAAAGATATTCTCATGAACCGCGAAAGGTTAACAATGGACACTTAATGCACTTGAAGAGAGAATAGAAAAAGAGAAAGAAAATTCTCTGGATTTTATCATCCGATGATTGTAAGAATGATGCCAAGATTGAGATGATGAAGAGACATGTAGTGTAGGCGATTCAGTCCATGTCTTGCACAATTGTAAGAAGATTCGGAATATTTTTCTATATGTGATGATAATACGATAAACATTACCCAATACAATTCAATCAACTCTATTAGATGCATATTAAACAGTCATTCAAATGATTGACACTATAAAACGCAATAAATTGTTGTCATAAATGATATTTCAATCGAACAGCTTTCATGGTTTCAATCACCCTGGATTGACTTAATCAACACAATTTTGTGGGCGGATGAAGTAGTAAGATGAGACAATGAAATAAGTTTGACGAGATATATTGATAGAGTGTCCAAAATTACGAAGGTATTCCATGAATAAAGCTCTAGTTACTTACTCTAATTACTTCAGATTTTTTTTGGAAAGTATCAAGTCATAGGGAATACTTAATTTATTTCAGAGACCAAATTAAGTCATGCTGTGTGAGAAACTAATAAGAATCTACTCTTCTGGGATAGATCTAATGATATTCCATTTTTTATGGACCTTCATCATCGAATGATACTTGGAAAATGGAATTCAAACGCGTCTTAAATCCTGATCAAAAATGCCAGCGAGCCTATACATGGTAAAAGTATACATCTGCATATATTAGGATATATTAGGATATGAGAATATATTGGAATATACACCGTTTCTGAGCTTTCTTTTTACATTTGAGATTATGATTCAGAACACATTGAAGTAAGAATGTGATGCCAACAAGCCCAACCTATATGAATACTGGATAACTTTGATAAAAAATTTGTGCTAATTCAAGCATTAATAAATCTGAAAAATCATATATTCTATTGAAAAAGTATGCCTATGTTCCCAGCCTAAAATTTTTCAGAAAAATTCTGAGCAAGGGTGAAGATTTCAATTATTCTCTTGATTTTCATTGAGAATAAAAAATTAAAATTAAAAGGACTTCACTGAGCCGATTTGTAGTTTACAATTATTCTGGATATCAACACTAACTCACTAAATACTATACTGATATCAAAAATGAAATTTTAATACTCACGTTTTTTGGAATTTATCCTGGAGAAGGTTTGCTCGATATGAAACTTTTCCCCTTCAAACAAATGATCTGAACGATTGTCAAAATTTTTCCAATATCAAACTCAACAGCTCAACAGTCAGTCAACTAACTAAATTTGGCGGGGAAGAGAAGTTATAGTCTGATAATCGACCTGATCAATGCTATCATCATGATCATGTAACATGCTCCGAGAGCCTCTCAAAAAGTCAGAGAGAGAGAGAGAGAGAGAGAGAGAGAGAGAGAGATCATGGGAGCTGGAAAAAAAGTGAGAAAGTTCACAAGAACTTCTATAGTAAAAGTTCAGATCGCATGATCATTCTATCTTATAAACAGGAAAAATCAAGCTTTCCAATGATGAGGGGCCAGTCATCTTGATCATCATTCCAACGGACAACTAGTGTGATCCCTATCTAATTTGGATCACGTTCCTAGGTATGCGAAAAACTGTCCAACTAATGTCAAACACTGGTTGAAAGGAATCCACATGAGCAGACCTTGGGGTGTAAACAATCTTGTCTTCAAAGTTGTTTGATCTTTCGTTTTTATTTTTTTTCTCTCTTTATTTTTGTATCATTCTGCAAGGTGACTGGAGTAAATAATTATCCGATAAATGAGTGAACATTTTGAAAGAGGAACACAAATCGGATGCTCCAGTATCAGATCATAGGGAAAAAAACTTGTTGACACAGTGAACAAAGTCTATGAATAAATCATGCAAAACAAATGGCTTCTCGGTTGGCTAGGTTCGTGTTTTGCGATGGAATGTAGGTGTTTTGATGAATGGATGGAATGGATTTTACACTAAGAATTGCAGCAAAATTTTACAGGTTTCAATGGAAAATAGTAGTATTATCATGCAAGAAAAAGTAATCTGAATTGATGCTATTCATGATGCAAGTTTAAGGTGTACACGAAATTTTTCCTTGATTGAAACTGTTCCTTGAAAGCTTCAATATGGATTCTCATTGAGCAGCTCTTGAACTTATCAAATAATTTTAGAAATTTCTTTTTGATTTTGATTTGTAAGTGCAATTTGTTTATGGCATCGAAGTTTATCCAGAAAAGTTCTAAAATGTTCTAATCCCATTGAGTTCGACTATGATGCTTTGCCTATTGCCATCTGGTGTTGAAGAATGTATTTAGCAGAAAATGACTAAAATTCTCGGAATTTTTGTGGTGAATATAAAGAAATATAATTCTACTCAAAAATTCTTGATCGAGTATAGACATTCTGCGATCGGAAGATGCTACCAATTTCTTAGAAAATGAGATATACAGTGATAGCATTTGATTGAATAACAACGATATTTAGCTCAAACTTTCTCAAAATTTAATTTTAATTTAATTTTCGAAAAATTTGGAGTCCTGAAGTTTGAATAGAAACTTTTTAGAGGAATTCAATTCCTTCTCATGATTGATTAACCATTCCAAGCCTACAGGAAAAAAGTCAAACGGACATTTGGAAAAATTATTGTGGATATGTGAGAAGAAATAAAAGATATTCTGATCTCATTCTGATAACGGATGCCAATTTTTAATTAATCATTAAAATCAATACTATTTACATTTTTGCTAAGTTATAAGAATGTGAGAAGTGACCAATTTTTATAGACTATGGGTGATAGAAATCGTAATAATACGCACAGATATTCTTCCATCTCATAAGATTTGAGATAGAGAATATATATCATTAATGGAAAGCAAGGAATATGAGGAATTAGATATAACAATGCAAAAAATCCGCATATTCCATTCTCATCTTTCTCAATATTAATAAATTTCCTCAATACAATGATATACCAGAAAAGGAACAGTATATTTTCTGGTAATATTGACTAGTTTTTATATATATTGTTCACTGGAAGCTTCATGGAAGCTACTCGTTAAGTAGATAGGATCGGAATGGTATTCCTAATAATTAATACTATACAATATTAGTATTTATTTTCTGTCAAGCGTGATTTGTATCTATTTATCTTATATATATTCCATATGAGTAGAGAGAGAACCTTTTGCCTATTACTTTGTGATTGAGGAGAGAAGCAAAAAGCTGGATACAGAAGATGAAGTGAAAGAAAATTGACCAAAGTTGGGTGAGAAATTGGAGCAGCCCACAGATAACAACTTATTCTCTTTAATTTTCTCCATCTTCTTACTTTTCCTCCTCTTCTTGCATCTCTCTGTTATGATTACCGATTCTTCAGGCTATAACATGATTCTCCCGCATCTTGGAATATTTCCTTTCCTTCTTCTTTTTCTTCTTCGTCTTCTTTTTCCTCTTCTCCACTCATTCAGATAATAATAACAATAATGATGATGGTGGTCAGTGAGTGAATATGATGAGAGGAAAGAATTTTCTCCTAGAGGAGAGAGAGAATCGATGAGGATCAACGCTTCGAGAATCACTGCTGACCATGATGATGACCAAGACAAAGAGAGAGAGAGAGAGAGAGAGAGAGAGAATGTGAAATAGGAATAGCGAATAATCAATGAGTCAATGAGTCAGAATGTATTGACTCAGATACAAATCTATCTCATCTTCTATACTTTTCTCTCTCATCTTATGAATATCATCGTTTCACTCATTTCTTTTTCTCTCGATAAATTGCCAGATTTGCTCCACTAAGCCTCATGGTGTCCCTATAAGTGTCACAATCTTCGATCATCACCGTAATCATGATGAAATCTGCATAATTATACCGAACGTTCCTCTCTGTCTCGCTAAGTCTTCCAGATTAGTTGTGAAGCAGAGAGAAAAAAGTGTTCATTTATGAAACCAGGGGAAACCTTTCGAATTACTTGATACAGTATACAAGTGAATCAATATCATGAATGACATCCAGACCATTCTTCATCCTCCTTCCTCTCTATACTCCAACTATTTGTCATCATCACTGGCTGTTTTGAGATGAATATTTCATCTCATCTGATGTTGAAAGAGGAAAAAAACGTTACCATATACCACTTGGTCACTGATCAAGTAACGTTATAAGTAGCATACACTAAAGTATTCTGCTTCTATCCACAAATACAACGGTGACATATTAGTAATAAAATTAGGCAACGGTGTGTGGTTCAGGTTCAATTTTAACGATGGATGGTCCATCCGGTTGAACACAGCTGGCACCTTCAGCACTGGCAGTGGATTCTTCTGGTGTTCGAGATATTTCGGTTGTCTCGTGTTCATTATCATGATGCTTGTGTTTATGGTGAAATGGTTGAAGTGAAAATCGTCTATGTGTTCCCTTTCGGCCACCACGACGCTTTGATATATGTGGATTATCTTTTCGCATGGTCTTATTGCGAAGTATCTGTAATTGTGTGTATACCCGGCGAAGCTCAGACTGAACGAGAGAAAGAGAAGAAAAAAAGAATAAGAAAAGTGTTTGAAAAACGAGAAGATCAAGTGAAAATACGAGATTAACTTTCGTCAATGCCTTGTGTGCTTTGCGTTTTGCTTGATACATGAGTATAAGGGAATATCTGGAGGAATAAGAATTAGCATTTGAATTTGGATGCTTGATTCCCTTTGAGGGACCTAGGAGAAGGAGGATTTACAAGGTTTGTTTGCCTTCGAATGTGTGCATATACATGTCCATACTAAGGACAAAATGATTCCCCTGTTTAGATTTAATAACATATACATGAGAAAAAACACTCCAGGGAATATTGTGTATAAGTGTGGAAATTCAATCTGATCGGATTAGGTACGCTTGAAGAAGCTTGAACAATCTTATGAATGTTGTTTACTCCTTCTTTCTGGAAAAGAGATGAGATTGTAGAAGATAATTCTTAATTTTGTAAATAGAAAATTTATCCCATCATTCTGATTGTTGATATTCTTTATCATGATAGAATCATGATGTATCATGTATCCTCTTAATCAGATGCAGCGAAACCCTTATCATTATCGTGATTTTCTATAGCCAATGGTGATAATAGTAATAATGTTTACCAAAGTTTCTAGATGAGAATCTCAAATCCATGGGAAAGTTTTGCCATGATAAATCATGATTGATGTGCATATTTGATGTGATATAAATCAGAGCAGATTTTTCTTCTTTCACTCTACAAATAAAGCCCATCAATTTAAGCTGGAATGAGAAGCCCAGAAAACTCACAGAAACCATTCAAAATAAAGCTGATAATATGTACTATAAGGTGGATTACTTGTTAAGAAGAATATTTGAGCAGGTGAAAGAAAGGTATTCTTACTTTTACAAGCTAAACTTTCTCAGCAAAATATCTTAACCTTACACACACACCAGTGTCACTGGAATTTCACTCCATTTGCGATCAGCATCAAAAGGTTCTTACACATGCATACATTATAAATTAAACATGCTTATTATTATTTATGTTTAACAGTTACTTGGAGAAGGAGAAGAAGGAATACAGTTTTCTCAGAAGAAAAAAGGTTCAGTTGATGCAGAGAGAAAAAGTATTCCACTTGCTTAGATTCGCACTTTGATTTACTTATTCCCATTTTTTTCTTCACACTGAATAAATGAAAAAAATAGACTTATTTGCTGTACTATATTCCGTTTGCTTCCACTTTTTCTCATCCAGTTCATTTTCATGTAGACAGTTTTATAAGTCACTTGCAAATGCTGATGGAAAGATTATTGGTTGAAGTGAGGGAGACAGAGAGAATAAAAAAAGTTTTCCTATTTGTTCATGGTAAGTGTTCCCGAGAGACAGAGAAAATAAAAAAATAAAAGTTTTCCTATTTGTTCATGGTAAGTGTTCCCGATGATTAAAGTAAAGATGGACATGGATCAATATTTGGGCTCAACTTTGGAAGGGAGAAAAGGAAAGGGTATTCTCGGTCCAGTAAGCCTTAGAAATATTTGAAAGTTTTCTGGAAAAAAAATTCCTTTTTGTCTTACTTCTTCTGCCAGTCAAAGAGAAAAACTCAAATGCAGTTGGTATCCAACAAGAGTAGAGAAATGAGCGTGAAGAGAGAGAGAGAGAGAGAGAGAGAGAGAGAGAGAGAGAGAGAGAGAGAGAGAGAGAGAGAGAGAGAGAGAGAGAGAGAGAGAGAGAAAGAACGAGAGAGAAATGGAAAAATTCGTTCAGCAAATTCATGTCATGCTGTACACTTCATGTAAGCAGTAGCAAGAAATGGTTCACAGAGAGATTCCTGATAGATATTTGGGAAAAGAAACTCAAATTCGAACGTAAAGTGGATCCAGAAAAAGAACATGAAATACTAGTATCGATTCATTTAACAAGAAGATGGATTGACTGTGAGAAGAACATGTAGTGAGAGAAAGAGAAAGAGAGAGAGAGAGAAGAGTGATACTGGAGGAAAGATAAACACTGGATTTCTCACGATGATGCAATAGATGGTGAATTGTAAAGTTGAGAGATATTCAAAATTTGACGATAAAAATTTTATCATGTTTTTCTGCCTTGTTTTTGTTCTTGCTTAGAGGAAATCTCAGAACGTTAGAGAGGATATCAAAATTCGAAAAGAACGAGAGGATATATGAGTAAAGCATTCTCCTGTTGGATGAAATTAAATTAAAGCATGTCGAGGCTGAATTGGAATGCTGCACTGGTCGGTATTCCACCGTGTATGAATATACATACACAGAGAATAAGAAGAGATCAATTTTGCTAATACACTTATTTTAACCATGATTTATGCAATGATCATGACACATAGGATGCAATTTGATATGTAATATACGATAAATACGATGTGGGGTATCAGATTTACGAACTTTAGGGGAACGATAAGCCCATGTCAACCATATTCTCGGTTGAAGCTGGTGTATTCACTGTTATTTGAGAGTTTGAATGATAGAGATGACTAAATTTTCATTGTCATTCATGTATTCATTGTTGAATTCCGGAATCACTCGACAGGCACATGACAATCAAGAATGCATCATGATGAGTACCGAAAAAAAGGATGGGAATACTGTCTAGTTGAAGAAGAAGACGATTGATCTTGAAGTGAAGAAAAAAAGGAAATATGAATGCACACTGACTGACAATGAGTTTAAGCTTTTTAGATTCAAGAATATGACAAAATTTTTCCGGAAAGAAGGAATAAGTATTCAAGTATTTACGTTGTGATTCTTCAATTTTCATGAGCATGACACTTTCACGTTCACAATTTACGTGATTGTCATGATTTTCTTTTCGAATTCATCTTTTTCTTGACTGAGCATAATCTCGCTATTTTCACGAGCACAAGAATGTATCAGACACATGGAATTGCATCACGATTCAACGATAAAGTTCGAGAAAGAGTGAGAGAGAATAATAAATCATCTTCAGAAGGTATTAAATCGAATTCAAATAGAATTTTGCAAATAAAATTCTCTCATGACATATAGTTTCAAAAATTCGTGATAGATAGGGAGGAAGAGAAAAAGCGGAAGTATGAAGTGGAAATCAAACTTTGATGATGATGATCTTGGAATATATTCTTCAAACTTCCTGTGAGTTCTCCATGGAATTCATATACTCCGTGAGTTATACTAAGGAATTTAGGGTCTACTCATATTTCGAATGACAACAAGAACGCAAGATCTGGAGAAGATCATCTCTCTCTCTCTCTCTCTCTCTCTCTCTCTCTCTCTCCGAGAACCTTTTATGGAAGTCAAGAAAGGGAATCAAATTGGTGGCATTTCTGGTGTTAAGAGAAGAGACATGAGCATATATTCTGTGGACAATAATAGCTCCAAAAATAGAGCAAGAGGGACTTGTGAACAAGAGAGGAAGATTCATGAGGATATAAAGGAATAGAGAGAGAAAAAGATAATTCGCATAAGGCGCCTATGTATTCTTAAGGCATATAAGAAAGAGGAGACAACTATTTGAGGAAAAAAAATGACCATCGAATTGGAGACATAAGCAGACGAATCGATTGAGATCAATAAGTTTCAGAATGATGATGATAATCGAAACTTCTGTTGAAACTTTCCATCAGTCTCAGATACACACACACATGTGTGTATGAGTGTGTTTTGTGTTCATGTGAAATTTTTACCACATTAGTATAGAAAAAGATGCACCAAAAAATATGAATATACAATGAATTCACCATTTTTGGGAACATTTGATCATCGTTTTATGGATATGAGAGGAAAAGAAGGGAGTGAAGAGAATAGATCAAGAAAATATTTTGGTTGATGATGCCTTGCAGAAGAAAAGATAATCCCACCAACCAGCATCAAGGTTTGAGGTTCAAACAGTGGTGTGAAGATAGAGAGACGATTAATATTCTATGGAGGCAAGATGATGATGATCCAATTATCATGGGATCATCATTTATCAGCGTAGAGAAAGAATATAAAAAAGAGAAAGGAGAACCGAAAGAATTCGAATAATAAGAAAAACCACTGAAAGGCTACCAATCTAGTGTGTTTTGAATTGTTGATGGAGCGAAAATTGATTGATATACATGTATATCTGGAGCAGCTGAAATAATCTTGAACATTGATGGTCATCATGATTTATTCTGATGTTGAGGTGACAAAATATGAGAGAAAGAGAGAGAGAGAGAGAGAGAGAGAGAGAGAGAGAGAGATTCAATTCAAGTGAGATAATTTGAAAAAGGAATGCCAAAAAGGAATCCATGGATATTCCTTGTGGTTGTGTGGCTGGAGATATTTTTCAGAGGCACACTTCCTACAAGAATTGGTGTAGGCGTGAAGTGAATCAAGAATTGTTCACAATAAAATTTCATTGATTTACGAGGATCGTTTCGAATAATTATCAGTCTAATCATATTCGATTTGGCTGGATTCTTCCCCTAGTGTGAGGGCTATACAAAAGATGGTGAATAATAATATTTTTCCTCTCTTCTTATCCTCCCTTTTTTCCACCCTATTCAGTTTACGAAGAAACCACAGAATAATCCATGAGAGCATGACTTGATTATGCATAAATAATGGCATATATTGGAAGATGACATAAAGATAAAAGAAGACAATAAAAAAAGAGGCGTAAAACGAGAAGAAGAATAGCTGATTAATATACCCAAAGCAAGTAACTATTAGCTTTTCACCAATGTCAATGGGAATAGATTTGCTAATATTATGGTGCGAATATTGAGAGAGAAAGAAAAGAGAAGAAGCAAGAAAAAAAAGGAAAAGGAAGCAGGATGAAGTGAGGGAGAAAGAGAAAGAGAAAGAAGATGAAAGTGGGATGAAGAGAATGAAAAAGAAGATGATGAAGGAAGCTAAGTGATGAAGAGTGAGACATACACTTATACATTTCTTCATCTGACATCTCTCTCTCTCTCTCTCTCTCTCTCTCTCTCTCTCTCTCTCTCTCTCTCTCTCTCTCTCTTTCTTTCTCTCTTCTTAATTTTACTTGGTCTTGCTTTTGTATACATCTCGATCAACTATTCATCGATTCATCATCATGGACTGGAATATCTCTAGCTTGCCCGAGAAAAGAAAAGTGGTGAGCTTGAAGGAAGAACACCAAAGGAAACGGATGAACGGATCAGAAGTGTGATAGATGCTGAACGATTGATATTCAATCGATTCAATGACATCGGAAATGAATAGAGAGAGAGAGAAGAAAAAGATGAAATAGTATTGAGAAATACTATACATCTATTCAAATTTACAAGTTTGATACCAAAAAAATGTCCTACATTCTTACACATTACACACACACCTTTTCCTGTTATATTTGCTAGATTGAATCCCATGATATAACATTCACCACACTCAAACACATAACACATACATCCAAATCGAAAATGATTGATAAGAGAGGAAAAAATACATACACACACATATATATATACTAAGAAATCGATCGTACTGAATGGAAACTGTAGCACATATAGCGTGAATATTCTACACAGTCATACATGAGCCTTACTGTGTACCCAAGCTCGATCAATTTGAAGCTTGAGATCGTAAATATTGATGAAAGAATCAGAAAATAAATTGCCTTCATCAGCAGCAACAGTGAGTAAGTATCACACACAGATTTAAGTGAATAAGAGTGAATGAGTTTCGTGGGATAGATTAAAAAGCGTTTGTTTTCACTTCTTTCACTCGTTCCAATGATGACGCTCATGTTAATTAACGCCACCCAAATAGTATCTCGTTTGCATAATGTTTTCACTAAATTTTCTCTAAGAAATCAAGCATGCAAATTCTCTCTCCCTTCCACTTTTCTCTTACACGCTATGTACGTAGTTTTTCCTTAGTATACATCAGCATATACAGTTTCTTTTGATCATTCCGAATGTTCCCATGTATATGTACCATATATATACACGTATGTATATGAACTCGATGCTATTCCTGTAGCTTACTAGCTTCTACTCGTCTTTCTTCTCCACTTAACTCTGTCTATTTGGAATAGCTTTTTTTCACTTCTCATAAAAATGCTGCGAATTCCAAATAATCCGTAGAACATTTCAATCTGATCATGATAATTTGTGTATAGTGAACATGTTCTCTTAATGCTTTGTAAGCTTATCAAGTTGCTTCATGATTCAAAATGTTAGCGTAATTTGATAGCAGCATCATGGACCACCAAAATTTTGTCAATCGGTCTCCATGGACAAGCAATAGAAGTTTTGAACCAGAATTTTCCTTATAGATAGATAAAATCATGACTATCAAGATCACTTTATGGTGTCAATTTTTTTTTCAAGATCGTGTTTCCAATATTCATTGGCTATACATTTTCGGGCAATGTTGCATCTCTCTCTTTCTCTATCTCTTCCATCATGAAGCTCCTCCTTGATGATTCATAATGAAATCTGTCAAATGAGATAGAAGAATCTCAGAAGTCAACATGCCAGATTATGGTGTCAATCTGTCTCAGGTTCTAATTCATTCTCACTGTGTTTGTTCACTACTCACTATGGACGAAAGAAAAGAACAAAATATAATAGGACCCAATAGTTTTTTTTCGCTTGCCTCAACCGATCCAGATTAGGGAAAATGCATTGAGATAAAGAGCACCCATGAAGATGGAGGAGAAAAAATTTCACATAAAAAAACCTTAACATGATAAAAATTCAAATATTCTGTAGGTAATTCTTTCACAATCCTTTTTGAGCCTTTTTCATCCTTTTTTCTCATCTCTTCACCCAAATCACCAGATTAACCATCACAAAACGTTTGATAACGATTATTATTTTCTACTAGGGGGAGAGAGAGAGAGAGAGAGAGAGAGAGAGAGAGAGAGAGATTGTTCTCCTATCAGAATCCCGGTAAATATCATCATGATGCCAATCTTTTAGTCTTTTTCTGACCCTGTAACTGGAAAATATCTATATCGATAACATGATAATGAGAGAGATATTCAGTATATAAACATATTCACAAAAATTGTTAGATTTCATCTGAGAATGAAGCGGAAATATTTTCACCATTCATACAACAAATACATACATGATTCTGTACATATACGTACAGCATCGACATCATAATCATCATATTTTTCTCTTTTTCTACTCTTCCCTATCATTAGGCAAAGATCTCATTTTTATCGATGCCTGTGGACATTATGAGTGTAGTGAGAAACTATAATTGGGATCCTTTTCTTATTATTCCCTCTTCTTCTCTCTGGTTAACGGTAGCAATGCTACTACACAAGCATACAAGATGGTAGAAGATGGAGATGAAGAAGCGAAGAAAGTGTCACCAAATGAGGCTTCAAATTATGGATCAATTTGATCCTGATGACATGACTAAACCGAGTGTGCTATAAAAGTGTGTATGTAAAAGGCATCCATGAAAGAATACATATATACATGTACATCTATGGATGGACACTATTTTTTCCCTCTTCCACATCTCTTTCTCATATTTCACATCAACGTGAAAGATGTTGATCACAAGTGATTCACTCATGCATTCAGGCATCTTGTTGACATGATTTTGGGGAAAAAAAGAAGAAGAAGAAAAAGAAGTAAAAGTAAAAGTAGAAGTGAGGGAATAGAGGAAGATAGAATAATCTGGAATAAAAATCATCATTCGGAAAATGTGACAAAGAATGATGATGATCATGAAGGAAAGTAATGGAAGAAGAGGAACCTTTTTTGAATAGTCAAGCGTATTGGAAAGAAAGAGAGAGAGAGAGAAAGTATTTTGAGGAAAGAGAGGGAACAGAAAGTGTCAAAATGAAGCAAGAATAACTGTTCATACAAGGCATTTATCGAAAGGATGCTCAATGTTATATGACTACTTACTCGAATGTCTTCCGGATCCATATCTGCTAAATTAATGTCTCCAATATCTACTTCACCATTGGACAGAATGGCTGCATGAAGTTTCATTGCTTTCGAGACACGATCTCGTCCTTCGGCAGTTGAAAAGTATCGGGAACGATTACGTATGGCAACTAGAGGTCGATTATGGAACCAAATCTGTGGTTATTGATTGATAAGGAGGAAAAGAAAGCGGAAGGATGTTAAAAATTACTCCATTTGTCAATCATTTTGGCAGAATATGAGAGAATAGAAGAATGTATACCGGAATTCAATAAGTTTCACTTTTCGTATGAATATTTCAAGTTAAAATTTTGTGAGAAAAAAAGGGAAGAGAAAGAGGATTTTCTTTCAATTCATTTCCAACTGATTGACTCGAATCTATTAACCCTGCCACCACTTCAAATTTAAGAGGGATCCTCTTTGTGGGCTCATCCTGTTAAGTGAGTATCCTTCCTTCTAGAAAGGGAGAAGGAGAGAATGTACTTGAAATGCCAATTGATAATCCAAAATATTCTCTTTCTCTCCCTTTTTCTCTCTATTTCTCTTACTCACTCCAAAGTCTATTCATAAAAATCCAAATACTTTAGCCAAATATTTCCTTCCCGAGTCAAGATTTTATTTTTATTATATGCAGGCACACTTTGAAGAGTCACACACAAAATGCTCTCCATCTACCTTCTTCTCTCACTATTTCTTATTCCGATAATATATGTGGGATCATTGTGAAATCATTCAAAATAGATAATCGAGCTTGAAAGTGGCTATGTGATTCTAAGTATATTCTATTCACGGTAACTTCAGTTCCAGTTGACATCTATTTATCTTCGTCTCTTGAATCTTTTATTTCTTCTCCTTTTTTCAATCTCAAGTTTTCTCTCTCTCTTTTCCTCTACTTTAAGCCTCTGTTCAGTATAACAGCAATCCAATGCTCTATCAGTACTTTAGGTAAGAAGAATATATTCCTGAGAAGAAAGATGGAGAAAGAGAGTATTAAGAGGAATAAGAGGATCCTCTTCTATCTCTTGCAAAAAATGTGTGTGTGTATGTGTGCTTAGGTGTTCATATTCTATGCACACTGTGATCCTCAAAAATGGTTCACTCTATCGGTGAACCATTTCGCAAATATCAAAATATCAAAATATTTTGTCAAAATTTCAGTCAACCAGAATGATGTATTCCTGAACATATTTTTATCAATCTTGAAATAGAAGAGGATAGAAGAAGAAGAACTACTACTTGCTATTCTTGGAGCTCTGTTTACATCCACGCTTGGATATCCAAATTTCATCATCCACAAGGAAGATGTATCGCCACAGATAAGCTTCTACATAATATTTATCAAATATC
Source organism: Brevipalpus yothersi (assembly GCA_003956705.1). Classification (NCBI taxonomy): domain Eukaryota; kingdom Metazoa; phylum Arthropoda; class Arachnida; order Trombidiformes; family Tenuipalpidae; genus Brevipalpus; species Brevipalpus yothersi. The sequence goes on from QZCP01000106.1 coordinate 16,924, forward strand.
AAATATTGAATAGGGACATAGCCTCTTGAATATAAACTGAAATATGAGGAGAGAGAAGAAAGAAAGAAAGAAAGAAAGAAAGAAAGAAAGAAAGAGAGAGAGAGAGATCAAACATCTACCAGAATACTGAACTCGAAAATATATCATCAACCCAATATGGTTCCTTTTTTCCCTTTCTTCAGTATTGATTCCGAAAAGTTACACGTGTAGGTTGAGATAAAATCTCAAGGAAATGAGCTTCATAGAAGCCACATGATTGAGTAGAGGAAACATAGTTTCATAATGAATGTGTGTGGCGGGAATCCCTACAACCAGAATCAGATTCAATCAGAATAAGTGAAACTCTGGAAAAATTTCTTCTACTTTCTTACCCATTTTTGTTTTGTTTTTCATCCTAAATACCTCAAATCTACACTCAAATTATATGATTAAATCTGTAAAATGCTCACCTTTGGTCCCAAAAGTATGATGAGCACAAGGGTTATTGTGAGCTGGCATCGTAGAGCATAGAGAACGAAAATATAATCTGGATGTAATCGACTCCACAGACAATGTCGAAGTATGTAGGTTGATGTTGAAACAATTGCTTCGATGTAAACACAAACACCGAGTATTATTTTTTCACCATAAACTTCCGGTTTTGCATTACGAATTCGGTATGTGATGTATATACAAGTGATGAGGAAACATAGTTCACCTGAAGGAGAGAGAGAAAAAATGAATTGATCAATTGTGAAATTAAATGGCAATTGAAGCATATTCATCAATTAGTGTCAACAAAGCATCACCATTTGAACATACATCATCATAGAGTTAACCTAGAGAATTTGGTCATACAACGCAAAAGCTTTTCAAAAATTTGGTACATTTGATGAAAATATATCTTCATTTGGATAGGATTTAGTTGGAGTCTTTGAGCCACTTCACGAAGATCAAACATTATATCATATTATCAGTCCAATTTGAGATATTCAAAATGTAAGTTCACATGATTGGTGAGAAGTTTCCAGTGATATCCACAACAACAACAAACAACATGATGCAATCAGTTAAGATAACAGGATAGCTGTAATGATTCATATCAAATCCTGGTTCAAGGGATGAGGAGAAGGATAATGCTTTTCTAGTAGATTGGGTTACCACACAGGGTACCGAAATATTTTCTGGTCATCATAAATTGACTATTTGGTGGTACATTTATGTCCATTTTTTCTCATTCAGGATAAAACTACTCGATAATTATCATATTTCACAGTGTTAAAGTTGAGATGCGGGGGAAAGTTGGAATGTCTCTTCTATCTTAAATTAAATAGTATTTCATTCTTGTTTATTTGTGATTTTATCTCTGCACATTTTTATCTAAAAACCTCATGAAATCAAAGATAGGATTTTCGTTCAATTTTGATATTATGCTCACATAGAATTGGTCAGCAATTTAATTTAGAAAAATCAGAGAAAAACATGGAAATTCAATTATTTTGCATATATCTCATTGGGAAAATTGTAAAATAAAAGCTGTCCATTCTCGGGTTTGGATCAAGAATAGCTATTTTCCCCAAATATTGCAGTAAATCGTACAGTCAGGAAATGATCGAAAAACTTGAGATTCAAAAAAGTGAAAGAATTGCAGCAATATACGAGAAAATATCTTCTTCCCATTGAAAATCTTTTCTCATTTTTGAGCTTTTATTCAGCTTGAATGGCAAAATCTGCTCATGTGTTGCTCATGATACTCTCCACTCAAATCACTCCATGACCAGACTAAGATTGATGGCCATTTTGGCTGATATAATCTGGATGGACCATTTTATCAGCTTTCGACATGAAGGCACACACACACACACACTTGCACTCACAATGCTTGTTATGAGAAGAATTTTTTCCCTCTTAAAGACTTCAAGATGACCATATGAATCGATTGTGCCTATGTAAGTCTCAGGCACACACACTATATTCACGAAATAATCCATATAAAATATGCTATAAAAAAATGCTGGTCAAGTAAAGACGAAAAAAACTTTTCACAAGGCACACTCATATACATGTCACATACAATAGCCAATGAGAACTCAAGTATAAGAGTAAAAAAGGATATATTTATCTTGAGAATAGAGATAGGAAGAGAGAGAGGAATATTTTCACACCAGTATATTGGATAGACTAGGTTTTTTGCCAATGCTATGATATTTTTTTTCCTCTTTTTTTTCGACGATTGATTCCCACCGAAAACTTCATGTGCATTGGATTCATGACTTCTTCGTCCCCTTTACCATTATACATGGTCACATTCATGAATTCTCATATCTCTTTTAGGTTGAATTCCTTTAAATTCTGTCTTCTCTTCTATTCAGATGCTCAAGTATGAGCAAGATTTTCGACATTCTAAAGGGAAGACTTCTTTTGATCCCTAGATGATTGTTCAATATTCACCGGTTATTCTGATTCAATATATATATATATAAATATATTTTACACTATATATTCAAATTGAAAAGATACGACACTATAGATTAAGAACTCTTGGGCACAAATGCGCATAAAAATCACCCTTCGATATCCTTATATTCATCTTTTTCACATTCTTTTTGACATAAATATTCAGGAGAATAGTAACACTTGAAGAAGGTAATAAAAGCCTTTCTAGTAGTGGTATGAAAAAGTGAGGATAGAGAAATTCCATTCATTTTTTTCATCTGTTCAAAAGTTACTATAGCCACTTAGAGGTGATCTTGCTTTGAAATTTGAATTTTATCATAGAAGAATATAATACATGTATAAGAGGAAGAGAATCGTGAAGAAGGAGAAAGATTCTGAAATCTTACTGAAATTTTAGCTTCTCAATATTTTGAGAGTATCAAAAAAATTTGAAGCATAGAGTAGGTTGAAAATTCTTCCAAGTTTCTATGCTACAAAAATCACATAACCACACGCCTCAAGATTTTGAAAACCTCGATAATTAGATAAGGGAAAATCATGCGAATTTTTTCCTAGTCCAAAGATAAGGGTTCCAATTTCATATTACTTCAGCACACTGAACGGTAGGATCAACCAATTATAGTAATGAAGTCTGATTTGCTATCCATTTGCTGCTCAAATGTTGAACCTTCTGATGATTATTGCTCAAATTTTACGAGAAAAAAAAGGAACCTTATGTTGTTCTTTCTCTATCGTTTAATGATGTTTGCATGATTCCCTGTGAATGTTTCTGTTCATTCGAAATGAACAAACAACACACACACATACTGAACATGTACTAGCAATTCGAGCTACTTTGATGCTGAACCTTGCTAAATGAGAGAAGAGAAAAAAAGAACAAAAGAAAACAACATCCATTTCAATGTCTGATCGATTGTATATAATCAAGCTGTATTCACTGTTCCATTTGAGATATTTTCTGACACTTTATTTGTTCATCATTTCATCTTGAACAGATTTGTATGTCTATGTGTATTCCTGGATATTGAACCTTCCACTAATTCTCAATCTTACTCTCTTTTCTGATGCTCAAAATCAATCTTACAGACATATTCAACTCACAAGATGATGCTTTATCTTCCTCTCTCTCTTCCTCTGTTGAGCTTAATCATCTGTCTATCACGAATACTTCAGATGCCATTTGCTTTCTAGCAAAAAAAGGCTTATAAACGAGTAGAAGGAATAAAAAAAAGTACATAATCTACTCAAAGTCTACATTCGCAATCAGAACTCAAATGATCAAATCAAATAATAGTAGCAGTAGTAGTACACACACATACATATCCTCTCAGCAATAAGTGGATGAATTCTGTGTAAGAAGTATAATGAATCGAAAAGGGTTCACTAGAATGGTCAACAGTGTGGAATCAAAATTCTTCACTTCAAAAGAACATTTACCGTTATGTGCACACAAACACAGCGCCTCAGATAATAGCACTTGAACACACGCTCAAAAGTGATCAAGAAGGTGTACAAAGAGAAGTAGGTGTTTCGGGTGTATGTATTCAAGTGATGAGTTTTCGCTTCAATAGGTAATTGGAATTGGTTGATAGATGATAAGTGTTAATAATGCTCACCAGTTTCGGTTACATAGTCCCATGATAACTCTTTGCACACATAAAATCGTAGACCATCAGGTGTACGGCCTTCTTGAAGTATATTTAATTCAGCCTTTTGACCGGCAATATTGGATATACCATTAATACTGTCCAATACAAGTGCTGACCAGGCAGACATGTAGCCGATAACAATGAGTATTATTCCACTTAAATATTTGAGTAAATCTTTATCACGAACACAAACTCGATGTGCTTTACGTGTCTGAAATTCGGCATATATTCGATACAATTTGATTGCTATTGATCCATAACAAAATCCGAATCCAAGCTCACGAAACCAGGGTTCAATGAAACATTTCGCTGGTGTAGGCTCAGAGTAGCGGATTATGACCTGCAAAGTGTGAAAGATAATGTATAGTGGAGGAGAATATTTGTTAGATGACTAAATGAATGATGAGAATAGCTGAAGAGAGAATAGAGTTGATGAAAGAGAAAAATGATTCTAGATGAATATCGACATGATGTGAAAGAAAAATGAAGAATGAGATAGAGAAAAAAAGAGAGAAAATAATGAAAAATGATCAATGAATCAATTGAATCGGGATGAAAATTGTTTTGATCAGTATTGATTGAGAACAATAAATAAATATATACTTTCACAAGTGATAAGCTCATGGAGCCTTGTATTGCGAGTCAAAATGGATTATGAATTCCTTTTTTATTTGAGCATCTCTCTCTCTCATAAGTATTAATGAAATGAAATTGTATTTCAGATATTCATAATTCATGCATGTCTAAGTAACTTATGAATATTCTTTAGTATTCTCAGTTAATACATATTTGTACATAGAAGCGTGAGAACTTGAAAACAGCTGTCAAATCAGCAAGATTTTAGTGTGTATCTGTGTTATGTATGTGTGAATGTTGGAGAGGATTACATTCATAGAGAGAGAGAGAGAGAGAGAGAGAGAGAGAGAGAGAGAGAGAGAGAGAGAGAGAGAATAGAAGAATACCAGAATACAAGAATATAGAGGCTGACAGAAGAAGGGTTAATTATGTGAACAATTTTCATCGAGTTACACTTACTGTTAAGTATAGAAGAAAGGCTCCAAATAATGTTGTCTCCAAGAATATCCATCTTGATGATGCTATTGTCTTTGGTAAACGATGCAAAAAGGAAGAGAGAAAAGGAGAAGATGTTCAAGAAAATGAAGATAAAATAATGAGGAAAAAGAAAGGGTTCCACTAGTCACAGTATCAAAGATATATGTGGCTTAAAGTAGAAAAGTTTTAAGTTGATGATTTATCACCCAGCATCAAGCACTTGATGTTAAATTAATCGATCAAGGAAGAAGGAATCATTTCAAAAGAATACTTTCCGAGAATGATATATTTTGAGACAGTTTGTCATCAGAACGATAAATGCGGACACTATTCAACCAGCAAGCTGTTGTATTATGAATACCAAAAGTATCCAAATTTCAATTCTATGAATCTCTGTATTCTGATAGTATTGATTATTTATCATAAAGTTATAAGTATTATAAGTATTGAATGTAGAAAATGTATTCAAATTCAAATTTTGGCAAACCATTTCATCATTATTTGAAGAATAATATCATCACTTATAAGAAAAATAGTGAAGTATGATTATCATGGATACAGTATAGTTGCAATTTAGATGATGCAATTCAATCGAGTATGCATTCAAAGATCTATTTGCATTTGAATGGATAGGAAATGGGCTAAAATTTTTCGTCTCTTCTGTATTCAATGTACTTTGAAACCAAAAAAGCAGCAAGAGAGAGAAGAAATATCGTGTTTTCATGAGGAACAGAATGAATGACCATATGACCAGTGAAGTGAATGAGTGTTCACTGGTCACTCGTATTCATGATGGACAGCATCAGTTTCAGGAGTAAAAAAAGAAAAAGAAAGATAGATAGAATAGTGATGGCCTGGAATGGTCAAGGAAATTGGATCCATTTCATGGCAAGAAATTGAATCAAGCATGCAAACTCTGTCTCCAAGCTTTATCCTTTGCTACATCTTTCAAGAAGAGAAGAATGATAACCTTTGAGCCCATTTATTCCTCTTTGCCACATCTTTTCCGTTTCCGTACAATCTCTCTCTCTCTCTCTCTCTCTCTCTCTCTCTCTCTCTCTCTCTCTCTCTCTCTCTCTTTTACTTGATGGAAGATGATGATTGTCATGCGTTATTCGTCGGTTCAACATTTCATCTTCAGAATTCTGGTCAAGTAAAGTGTTTCACACCATGAGCAATATCATACAGCATTTCCAGAGGAAAGAGAGAATTCATTTTATCATGGTTTCTGTCGCCTTTTTCATTTCGTTCTCTCTCTGTGTGCCATATCACATATATACACCGATTCATAGTCAATGGAATATATCTTTCCTACACCATACATGATATGTTCACACACATACACACTAGCTTTATTTGGCATAACATTTCCGCCATAATCAAGCGTAATGGCAAATGGAGAGTCACAAAATGTCATGTAATAATCTTTGTAATTTTTGCTCCATAGTGCAGTTGATTTTGGTTTGAGAGAAGAGAGATTCATGTGTGCATAATGATATGGTTCCGAAAAGTAAAATAAAAAGAGCAGAAACATGATGAAAAAGGTACATACGAAATTTTCGTTCACCACAGGCTTGTATACCCTAGAATACAGGACATCATTTTGAGTAGAATTTGTGATGATTCAGATTGCTGTTGACATAGTTGAGCTTACCCAGTCAGATTTGGTAGTAGATTGGAGAAATTTATGTCAAATTTCAAGAGAAAAGAAAGAATATATGCAAAATAATTCTCTATCAACTGTTTCCTCATTGAACATCTCATGCTGAATTAAATATGATTCAAGCAATGATTTGTTTTCATCTTCATTCAAGCAATCCAATAGTATGGAATATTGTTCTCGTTAATATGATCTTATTTCTTCTTCTCAGATCACATGAATATTAGGGCTTATGAGAAACGTTTATTTTTGCTATAGTAAGCATATTTTTCATATCTTCGATTGCCTTTTCATTTCCCTTTTTTTATGTGGCCAACTCAGCAATACATCTAATCAAAAATATGACCTTTCGATTCTACTATGTGTATTCCTATTCCCATTGCGTTCTCGACGAAAAAGTTGAGCTTCTATCATTACCATCAATTCGTTTCATCTTGTGTCACTGTGTATCAGCTCGATATCTCTTCCTCTCTCTCTCTCTCTCTCTCTCTCTCTCTCTCTCTCTCTCTCTCTCTCTCTCTCTCTCTCTCTCTCTCTTTCTTTCTTTCTTTCTTTCTTTGGGAGGTAATCATCATTTGACTCATCTCATCTTTCTTCATCTTGTATCTTTTCAGTTCCTCATCCCTTCTCTTTTCTCCTCTCCTCCATGATTATCACACCATCACCATATACGATTGATGCAGAGAGAATCATCTTGATGATGATTCTCCTCACACTTTTCTCATATAACAAGAATTTCACACTCACAACCTCTCATTGGGCAATGATTTCATGAGAAAAATACCCAAGTGATCATGTTCAACATTTCCATCTCTCCTGTTCTACCCATCTTGGAATGGATCCTATGATTCAGATTGAGTGCAGACACATATATACACACACACACACTTGTATTTCACACACCCATCCACATTCTTTATCGTTGTATCCATAGATGATAGCCAAAGAACTGGTGTCCATATCGATTGGATGCCTCTCTTTTTTCTTTCACCCTATTACTCTTCTTGTTAACATGATAGTGTCATTCAATGTAATGTGAACAAAAAGTCCAAGTGAGATTAGTAACTACTGAGAAACAAAATCGAAAGAGAGGGAGAGAGCAGGAGTGTGTATATATTGGTATCGGATCAAGATTGTATCATGAATAGCAGCATTCAACAGTAGATAATCAAGCTTAGGACTAAAGATTTTCCAACATCTTATCACCGCCTCTCTCTCTCTCTCTCTCTCTCTCTCTCTCTCTCTCTCATCCACACATGAGCCATCAATTCTCTCATTATCAGCATTGCACGGAATTTCCTTTGGATAGGAACTTTTTCCTTACACACAAGCCAAGTGTCTACCTCATTCCGGTATCAACAACAGCCCTGCAGGCATTAATCATTTTGCTGCCATTCTTTATTGGAAGCTGAATGATTCTCATCTCTCTCTCTCTCTCTCTTTCTTTCTTTCTCTCTCTTTTGCTGCTGACCATAGACATATATATATTTCATTAGTGAAGGCTGAGTGAATATCTGTATTTTCACTATATTCCAATCTCTTTTTCTCATCCTATTGTCCTTGTACCCTTGCTGAGAGATAATGAGATGAGGTTTATTATCCAATTAATTTATGCACAATTCGATTGTTTCAAATTTTCCACTACTTTGAGCTCAAAATCGGTTTGACTAATATCAAGTTAACCAGACATCATGGTGGGAAGAGAGCGAGAGAAAGAGAAAGCGAATGCTCGAAATTGAGATGACAAATAGTGAAAAGAAAATGAGCATCAAGGTTTGTAGAAAGTTATTCCAAATTGTTGGAGCTTATGAATATAAGCTCAAATATCGTTTTCATGAAATATTATCTTCCACCCGATTCCATGATGTGCCTGAAAATATGGGTATTCATTTCAATAGCCTTGAACTGTTCTAATAATAATCAAACATGTCTGAACTCTACTCATGTCGATGGAAATATTTTGAGTTATAATAAGAAGTAGTGTATATTCCCCTTTTTCTTCAAGGTATAACATCTGTTTATATACATGTATTTGCGCATTTGTTCATCTTATTTTCAACCCAATCATTTGAATGATTCGTAAACCTCTCCTGTATGCACTAATGTTTCCTGTGCAATTGAGTTCACATGTGTATGTGAGTGGGTATACCTGAACATAATGGAAGGAGGCAATCCAAAAGTAATCGATTGAAAAGCCTCTTAACCCTTTCTCCTTCTCTTCCCACTATCATGAAAATATATGCACCCAGATTCACATCATCTGACCATTTTCCTATGGTCCAACTGAATTAACTCTCTCTCTCTCTCTCTCTCTCTCTCTCTCTCTCTCTCTCTCTCTCTCTCTCTC
>QZCP01000106.1:26584-54621 GCA_003956705.1 Brevipalpus yothersi
CTCTCTCTCTCTCTCTCTCTCTCTCTCTCTCTCTCTCTCTCTCTCTATCGTTAAGCTGTTGCCTATGGGCATTGATAAAGAAAATTGTAAGCTTCAGTGAGTATGAGTAAGAATAAGCGAGAGAGAGAGACTTAATCATCATACGCATAAGCTAGTCAAACATTCAACAACACAGGGTCTGGGTATATCGATTCTCTCTCATGAAATGTAAGACGTTATCTACAAGAATTTGAACTCACCAAGATTTTCTCTCTCTCTCTCTCTCTCTCTCTCTCTCTCTCTCTGCCTGGTATTCTCCAATCAGAACCGAAACAAGTTTATTCTATTAGTGTGAAATTTGTGAAGCATGGAGCTGGAAAAAACTTCATTTTATGATGAGAGCAGGAGAAGAAAGTAAAGAGTGGGAGAGAGAAAATATAAAATAAAATGAGCTATTAGGTAGGCAGTATGTCATCATTGTATTTTCCTAGAAAAAGCCAGAGACCCTCCTTCTCTTATTCCCATGTTCTTACAAAATCTTATTCGAAACATATACCCTGAGAATTTTCAGGTCTAGTCAAGATTTCATATTCTCATAGGATCTCTGCCGAGTGTTCTCAATTCATAGCTCTCGAGGAGAACTTACTGTTTCACACACACACACATACACATAAGGTATTTCGCTTTTGTCTGGTTCACCCTTTTCCCAGTGAAATGAGAGAGGAAAAAAGGATTCCAAGATTTTGCTGAACAAAACATGCAGAGTGGATAGATTAAATTCACATGGGAATAATGTAAGTATCAAATAGGGCAAAAGATTCTCTTTGTGTAAGAGAAACTACTAGATCCACTAGAAAGAGATAGACAGAAAAGAATGAGAAGAGAGAGAGAGAGAGAGAGAGAGAGAGAGAGATCTATAGCAAATAACGGTACTATGAAAAAAATGTCAAGCGTTTTGGGAAAAGGATATGCCGATAGTGATAAAGATATGCCTCGAACGAATTTTCATTTGACAAGTGATAGCTTTTTAGCCAATTTCTACTGGCCAAAGAATATAATTTTTAAGCTTGAGAGTTAGTATTATCAACCAGTTCATGATATGAGACCTCCCTAAGTAGAGCATCTTGTGATTGATGCTGTTCCTAAAGAGATTGAACAATATTGAGATGCATTCCTGATGCTCAAGTAAGAAGACCATTATAATCAAATGGCTGTACCAAACAATTAAAATGCGCTGAATGTCAAGAAACGCTGTCATCAAGCGAATTGAGATGAGTATCCCTACAATAAAACATTAGTCCTTTCCCAACTGGACATAGCATTTGTTTGATCACAGAACATAATCTATGACCATGTTCACCTATTATTATTCTCGCTTGATCTGAATTTGCCTCCATTCAGCACAAAATTTGAATACATTTGTCTGTAACTTTCACAAATTGTTCCTATTTTTATCATGACCCCGATTCTATGTTTAACGCCTCTCCTAATCAATTTCCTCATGATTCCTTTTCCCCTGTAATTCCCTCAATTTTAATCTCCAAACAACTGTACCAAAGTATAACACTCAAATCCAAGTAAATGAGCAAGTTCAAGCTTTACGAAGAGAAATAAAAGTTTCCCTTTCTCTCTTCCAAAAGTACATGTTCCCAGTTTTGCGATTGATTCGATTCCATTTTTAGATTTCATATTTCGCAAAATCCAAGGTTTTGTATTTCATTGGAATCAAAGAGAGAGAGAGAGAGAGAGAGAGAGAGAGAGAGAGAGAGAGAGAGAGAGAGAGAGACATACCTTGCTTGAACACATACTGTTTGACATGCATTTTATGCAAACAATTTTACTTGTACTGAAACTTTTCAAAATTCATCTTTTTCTCTCTCAGATTTTCGGTTATTCTTTTCTTCCAGAATTCCAATCTTCTTACTTCTTTTTTGGACAAATAAAATGAAATTTTCTCTCTCATCACAGCTATACTCACAAAGACTATCTATCCATCCATTTTTCTTCTTCTTACTACTACTTTCCAGCTACATCAATCTTATTCCTTTTATCCCACGCAGTCAGCCAATATTCACTCTTCTTTCTTTCTCAAGATGCTCTTCTCAATTGTCCTTAACCTTTATCATTCACCAACAGGAACAGTATTCTCAGGCATTCACTTTTAATCCGTAGAAGCAGAAAATCATTCACCAAGAGTTTCGCAAGTAAAGAAGATTCAAGAAGATAAATAGTGGAAGTGATGGAGGAAACATTACAAGAATGATATGGCTGATCAGTGGGCAGTGGCAGCAGATGGAAATGAGAGAAAATGAAAGAGTTGCCCAATATTTGAGAAGTTATTTGTTTGTGTTGCTCATTCAGTCATCAAAATTGTTCATCTAGTTTGATCAAAGGATCACCAAAATTACTGAGCTCAATTTCATGGAATTTGAACTAGAAAAAAAAATCACCATCACTGAGCTTGATAGCAAACTATACCAGATCCCATCAAACTTGGATGATGAGAGGAATGAAACCGAGAAAAAGATTGCCCTGAGAATTGGAAATTATACCAGAATGACCAATATTCTATCAATATTACAATATCATCTTGATAGTTCCTAAGGCAGGACAAGTGAAATCGATACTTTCTTTCGTATGAAATCTTTCAAAATCAAAGGATTTTTGTTGCTGTAGAAATGAAATCAAGATGATGGTATGTTCAGCTTCATTCTTTTCTGTAGCAAAAAGAATATATACTTTGAAAATTGAAAGCAAAAAGAATCATCATCAGAAAAGTCAATAGTCAGTTTGAATGGTTTTCATGAGGGAAGATAGAGAGAGAGAGAGAGAGAGAGAGAAAGAGAGAGAGAGAGAGAGAGAGAAAGAAAATGTGAAATGAATTGGATTGAATTGAAAGTGAAGACAATATGATAAATTGATTCTCTCTCCAACTAAACACATACACTCATGCTGTTAGTAACAGTGGTTTGATGATGGTAGAATTGGAATGATGATCTGAGTTTGTGGTTGAGTCAAAATTTTCTGTCCTTCTATATGAAATGATCCCACCAGTATACATGTGAATGATGCTGAGTGAATAGTACTGTTAGTTTAGAAAATAGGTATACATATATACATGTATATAAAACATGTGTGTGTCTGTGGTTACATGCTTGGTGGACTGTGATTACCTTTGACTTGCGGAGTCGAAATATCACCAGTGCAAGAACAATTGTGATTGATGCACAAAAACTTTGTATTCCCAGTATAAGGCTACGCAATGAATGATTGTAGATCACAAAACATGGACTATCATCGACACAAGTCTTGCATCCCGGTTTACATGGTAGACACAAAAAATCGTGTGGATATTTTGCTGTCAATTCGGTATTTGGTCCAATTATGGTGGAAATAAATGAATCTTCCACAGTTTTTCCTGTGAGAATAATGTGGATATGGAAAGGATTGAATAATGTCAGGAGAAATTGAATGGGAAAAGAGAAAGAGAGAGAGAGAGAGAGAGAGAGAGAGAGAGAAAGAGAGAGAGAGAAATGAACATTATCAATTCATGGAATTCTTTATATTTCAAGAGTTCTTCATTTTTTGGAATATTCATTCTTTTTTGGTTTGATAAGATCATCAATACTATTGAATCGAATTTCGAGACACTCAAGAATATATCATGGAATAGATCGTCTCTCATGTTCTATAATTCTTCTTTTTATGGTGAAAAGAAGAGGAAATGATCACCCAAGTAAAAAGAAGAAAAAATTACAAGTCTACATGTATCAAAGCTATTCCCGAAGACATGTGCAATGAAAAAAAATTCATCTGATAGAATCTGAAAGAATGGTGAAAAATAGCAAAAGAGAAATAATAGATGAAAACTGATGAATTATGGTCATGGTTCATCATCATGATGGTTCATTAGGAAAAAACTATCCAATTGTAATTCCTGAATTCTTTTCATCCTTTTCACTTGGCCACTTATTCATTCCGATTATTGGCCAAGATTGTTGATTCTATTACAAACTAACACACACACACACACACAATTCAGCAAACTATTCAACTTGCCTACATGTGATGCTCATGAACTCTTCTACTCTCAGAATGCTTATATGTGTTTGCTTCTTTTTTATTCCAACATTTTCTCCTTCCTCAGTATTATTTCAACAATACAAGCTGATCACGTCTTGTTCCAAAGTCTTTCAAATGTTATCTAGTTTTTTTTTCTATCTTTTTTTCTTCTTTTCATCTCTCTCCACTCGTTTCCACTTCTTTACAGTGTGTGGTTCGTTATACTCAGCATTCGGAAGAGTAACTAGACACATACACTCTTGGAATGAACTGTCAACCATTATCGAACAAAATTAAGATGAAGTACCATCGTGATGATGTTTTTGATGGAGAAAGAATAAGAAAAAGTTCATTGAACTACGTATATTCCTATTTTCTTTGATTTTAATTCATTTTTTTCGCCTCTCTTCAGTCACAACTCATCCACAACAATACAGGCAACAATAATTGAATGTCTATTGTTTCTAGTCTGAGATTCTCAATCAAACAAACAAAGAAATACACAATAAAATGCTAGGAACAAGAACGATATTAAATAACAGCCTTGTATAACATTGTTTTGATGGAAGTTGGAAGTCATAAATGTAACTTTCAGACTTTCGATTCGAATCATCATGAGTATCATAACTTTTCCAAGTTACAGTAGTAACATGATTGAAAGAGAGAAAAAAAGATAGATATATAATGTTCCAAAGATGAAGTGGACAGTAATCTCTATAGAAGTATATCCACGCACACACACATATCTACTATATTTATGTACATGTGCTTACCATTAAAATAATGATGATAAGACGGAAAATGATGGGAAAAAGATGTGGAAAAAGGTGATGAGAAGAAGGAAGATGAAGTGGATGAATTGGATGGAGCAGAAAAATAGTTCTGCTGTTGCTGCTGCTGATGATGATGATGATACATTAAATGATGGCCAGTTGAGTTATCAATAGTTTCCAATATATTTTCTCCTCCTCGTACACTTGATCCTTTCGGAATGTAGTAGCCCTCTTTGCATCGGCACACATATGAGCCACGTCGAAAGCCTCTTTTTGGCAATGGAAGACACTAGATAGATGGTGGAAGATGATACAAAAAAAAGGGTCCGAAAAAGATGAGAATCAATTTAGTGGGGGTAAAATGAAATCAAATGAATAACGTTCATTCATCGAGAAAAGAGGAAAATAAATTGTACAACTCAAATGACCGTAAAAATGTTACTCCATGTAGTAGTAGTTGTATGAGTTAAAATCGAATAAGGAACAGTACAGTTATAAAAATAGGATGAATAGAATGTTAGAAGAAGAAGAAGGAGAAAGAAAATTCGATCGAGAGAGAGAAAAAAAGCCAAAAACAGAGACATTCTAGTATGATTTGACCTAGAGATAGAGTCCCAGAATAGATGAAGTGCATCTATTAGATTTTGGAATTACAGTTACTCTTTTGTACTATTTTATTGACTTTGTTGTTGTTGTTGTCTGTGTGATAAATTTTTGCCCACACTTCTATCACAATCACATAGACATCTGATTATTGGGGAACTTTCTTTCCATTTTTTTCGATGTATATATGAAAAAATTGGAAGTTTTTTTTATCACTATTGACTGGTCAATGTAAAAAAAAGTGGTCATTTAGCCATGAGATGAGCTTTACTGGTTGATTGATAAAAAATGTGCACTTGATCAGCTTGCTAGTTGATTATAAATACAGAGTAGAGAGTGAAGCTTAATCGGTTCAAAAGTCAAAAGAGTACAGTTATGTGTGTGTGTATATGCGATCAACTTGTCAATTGAGGCAGTCTAATTGAACTTAAACAGATCAGTTGCCGAAAAAATCAGTGAAACGAATGAACATTCAATATAAGCTGATCGTTTGGTTAAAAGTTAATTAAAAAGATATATCACAGAGAGAAAGAGAGAAAGAGAGAAAGAGAGAAAGAGAGAAAGAGAGAAAGAAAGAAAGAGAGAGGCATGAAAGGAGAAAGTATGATAGGCTTGAATTTAGTACAATATGTACCGTTATATTTGATACACGTAGTGAATAGAGAGTATACTTTTTAGACACATCTTTCAACTTGCATCTTTTTCCGCTCAATATTGCTCTCAATTGTTTGAAATGAATTAATTTCCGATTGCTATGTGTTTGGGCTATTTATGCATATATTCACACGCACAAAGTTAACTGCTGAATGCGAGGAGAAGAGAAAAAAAGGTATCAAATGATGGCAACTCAACAGATAGACATATCACCACTTTTTTTTCTCTTCAAGCTTAAATGAACCTCAGATTCAGGTTTTTATTCAATTTTATTCTGAATCAAGTGAGCTTTCCGAGATTGCCCTCAATTATCATGATAGCTTCTGGTGAAATTGAGGGGTGCATATTCATATATTTACCTATGCTAAATCAACACAAGATGGCTAAAATGGACTGAATGTAGATCATTAGGAATCATCATCTTTCTCCCAGATTTTCAGATAAAATTATACACTATAGACCAGTATATTTGAAGGAGGCAATTCATGATGTTGACCAGGAAAAAATGATGATCATGATGATCAAAGGGAGAGGAGAAGACGTTTGGAAAATACACCAGAATGTATGTAAGTATTTATTTTTGTTCCAAAATTATGTGCTCTCTGTTTCCATAATATCTATCTACATGGCTGAGCATCGTGATCCCGGAAGCATCATTTGCATGCAAACGGTCAATATATATTCCAAGTACATGAATAGCTATTCTAATATTGATATTGTGAGAATCCAGAAGTAGAAAAGAATGGTAAAGGAGAGGAAGAGGAAGAAGAAGAAGGAGAAAGAGAAGTGGATCAAAGTAGGGTGGAAGAGTACCCAGAAAACCAGAGGAATACACAAGTAGTTCATGGAAATGCTAGAACAGTTGACTTACCTCACTATCCTCCAGGCATCGGTGTGAATTAGGAAAAAACGGATCATCACTTGAGCATTGGTTGATATCTTTATCTTGAAGATTCATACTAACAGCCACAACACCTCTGGATAGAATCAAAAGAGAAAGAGGGAGAGAGAGAGAAAGAAAGAAAATTGAATACAAGTGATATTATTTGTCAACAAACATATTCGATAGTATGGTGGATAGTGAATAGGACATTCATGGAGGATGAAAGTTCTGGTTGATAATGTTTCCCAGGCTTAAATGAAATGGACATTGGAAAGTTCTTGAGTTAAACTAGTTTGATTCATCTTTTTTTTCTCACTTAAAATACTCTTCTTCTTTTTCTTCTTCTCCACTTTTTTTTTACTCTTCTATGGATCACATATATAGTGGTTGGCTAATGTCACATTCCATATCAGAAGAGAGAATGAAAGAAGTGGCAATATTGGATCAGATTGTTCTCTAGTGTATCACCGGTTCAATTGTGTGTGTGTGTGGGTGCAATTGCATTTCTTTTTTCCAATTGCTTCTGTTCACAAATGGAAACTTGAGATGGTTAAATTCCATAGACATTTTTTCTCTTTTTTCGATTATCCATTCTATTCACACACACGTATACACAGAAACTCATTCAAGTTAGCTTGAAACTGATGTTCTGTACACTTTCCGATAGAATTGAATCGTTTTCGTTTTCATTTTTGATATCTCTCTCAATTAATATCGATACAATTCTGATCGCAAGATGAGTTCATTGGTAGCTCTTGTATCACTTTTTTCTCTCTTCTTCTTTCCATGAGATTTTCACCTGAATACCAAACACTTTCAATCGATCTGATAGAATTTTATCATTGGAGTGATAAAGCTATGATAATCTGTTAAAAACTCATATTGCTCCTAGTCTTCCGGTTATTGAACACAAGAGAGAGAGAGAGAGAGAGAGAGAGAGAGAGAGAGAGAGAGAGAGAAATATTTTTCCATCCTTTTTCGATATCTTGGTTGATCCAATTAGAACTCAAAGGCCACTGTGTTCAGGAATGTAACAGTATCACAGACTTGACAAGAGAGATAGCTGGATAGACAGCACCTTGAATTGCACTAAGCTCCAGCAATATGATAAAAATTTTCCTGATATCGATTCATTGCTCAATGAAATAGAGAGGCTGGAAGAGATCGAGAGGGAAAGAGAGAGAGAGAGAGAAATTCCATTAACTAAGTAGATGCAATCTTGAAGGGTGAAAGTGAAGTGAGATCCAATCTAGGGAATAGCTCCAGTCTAATGATGTAGAGCAACATTAGTAATGAAATCTTCGATCTTCCCTTGAAAATGATATCTTTCCCCTGTATATATAGCGGAGACCTTGTGACACACGCACACATACACTTGACAGCAAAGATGTGTTTGACCTGATTTTGTAGCAGATTTCAACTGGAAAATAATAACAAATGCAAATACATTTGTTTTCACAAGTTATTAGTAATGAAGATTAATATATAAAACGTTTATCATGTGATCATTCCAGAAATCCTCTTCAGTCTCTCTCATTCGAGAGAGAGCAGATAGAGATGAATGAACACTTGAAAATGTTGACACAATCAATTTTCTAGTATTCATTTAAGTGGATATCGATTGGAATGAATATCATTCTCATGGATGGCAAGTGATGGTTAAAAAAAATGAGCATCAATCAGAGAAGCAATAATCTCAATCTCTACCCATCATAACTGATCCAAAGTCTCTCTGTGATGTCTTGTCAATTGTTCATTCCTAATAGAAGCAGCTTTATTTTGCTCTTTTTTATCATCCACATAATTAGTTTACAATTGTTTTAAGCATTCCATCGAATTTTTTTTCGTGTGTGTGTGTTCACTTGATCATTTCTATCATGGCGTATAGCATTAAGATACGCTATGCTATCGCAATCATATCATTTTTCGGTTTCATTTTAAATCATTCATTGAAAAACATAACCAATGTCACTCTTGTGGCCATGACTGAAGGTGCCCATCATGCGGATCATCCTCACAATCATAACTACAATCGACCGGTAAACGAAAGTGATCAAACACAAATGTCAACATCACCTTTCAGCAATGATGCCACCTCTTCTTCATCATCATCTGATGATCATCTAATTAAATGGAATCCAAAAACACGTAATTCAATTCAATCAGCATTCTTTTTCGGTTACATTGTTCTTCAGTTACCTGCTGGCCGAATTGCTGAACTTATCGGCTCAAGACACATATTTGGACCGGCAATACTGTGTGCCAGTTGCCTGGGTGTACTGTTCCCCTCTGCAGCTAGGACCGGTGTTTTTTGGGCAAAATTTGTGAGAGGCTTACAGGGTCTGTGTTTGGGTGTCACTTTTCCGTGTATGCATGGCCTACTGTCCCAATGGGCACCCATTACGGAGCGAAGTTTAATGGTCACCTCAGTGTTTGCCGGTGGACCGATGGGTATTGTTGTGGTTGAAATTTTGAGTGGTTATCTATCAGGTCTCACGTGGTTGGATGGATGGCCACTGGTTTACTATGCTATTGGTATTTTTGGTGTGGTTTGGTATGTTTTCTGGTATATATATGTGTACAATTCACCGGAAACCCATCCGATGATCACCAAGGAGGAGTTGAGAGAAATTAATGAGGGAAGAAATAAGTCAAATAAGAATAAGGTAAGGTGGAAACTGGAAGAGATCGATATACATGAAACTTTTCAATACTTTTTTCTCATGCCTAGAAAGAACCTCTTCCATGGCTAAAAATGCTCGGTACAATCGAAATATATGCAATTATCGTTGCACACTCTACATATGCGTGGACCATGTACGTAACGGTAATTCAGGAACCCAATTATATGAGTGGTGTTTTAGGAGTAGATATTGAAGAGGTAAGCATTGGTTGATAATTTTGCTAAATAATCGGTTGAAATTCACTAATCTCGATTTTCCTTATTCCACATTCTAGAATGGACTACTTTCCAGTCTTCCACATCTTGCATTTGCCATGTCATCCATTGTTTTTGGTTATATCTGTGATTATCTACGTAAAACTGAACGACTTTCGGTGACCAAACTTCGAAAACTATTCAACACTATAGGTACAATAATGATTCCATTTCAAATAATCTTCAGGGCACTCATATTCTGGATTTTCTTTTCCCTCCCTATACTTCCACAGGAGCAATCGGTCCAGCTATATGCTATGTAATTATTCCCCAGATTGGACATCAAAGAGTAATGGTTAATATCTTATTTGTGGTTGCCATGGTCCTAGCCAGTAGCACAGTGACAGGTAGGTGAAGACTTGTATTCTTCTTGATTCTTTTTCTTCTATTTTTCCAAGAAAAACCATTCCCATTTCTATACAATACTGTTTTTGATATTATTGTTGAATCTTTCTCTTTACCTCTCCACTAATCTGATTATTCCTTTCAAAATTTGATTAGGTTCATCGACAAATCATGTTGACATGTCACCTACATTCGCTGGAACTTTGATGGGTGTTTCCAATTTTTTTAGCAATATTCCCGGTGTATTGGTCTCGGAAGCCCATTCACTGATTGTGGGCGAATCAAAAGAAGTTAAAGATTGGTCATATCTTTTCTATTTGACAGCATTGATCGGACTTTTTGGTGGAATGTTTTATGCAATTTTTGCAAGCTCCAAAATTCAGCCATGGGATCCCGAAAGTGAAGTTTATCAAAGTGATTACAATCAAAATGAAATCAATAAGAAACCTTCTTCCAATGAGCCACCCAGGCAGGTTGTGTTCACTATGAATGATAATCGAGCTCGATTTTAGTAGTAGTAGTTAAGAGGAGAGAAAAATTGATTTCTTTTTTCTTTTTTTTTGTTGAAAAATAAAACATATATTTTGACATTTTTTACCTCAAAATTTTCGCCCAATATGATCAATTTTTAGGAGGGAATACGAATCAGACTTGATTGTGAATAACAATCATTTTAACTTGGATCATTCTGTCGAAGTGTGTTCCAAAAACGATTCATCTTCTCAATTCCGTTCTCTCTGTTCAAGCAATTTATTGTTTTAATTATTAAAAGTCAAGAGAGCATTTGATACATCATCACAGCTTATGAGTCTGCGCGATGTAAATATTTGAAATACTTGAACCCAACACGCAAGGAAGCTGATGAATTTTCCACATCCGGTGAATGTATATATCACCAGTGAAAGGGTTTTCAAAATCAAGTCCAAGAAAGGAAATTGTTAATCATTTATATTTAAGATTATCACTCTTTTGCATGCAGACACAGTCACACACGCAGCTTCACTTTTCATACACATACACAATCGACTTGTTAACCATGAATATAAACACTTTTTGAGGAGTATATTTTTCGCTTATTCTCATCTATAAAAGTGTTTCCCGTTATGTATGAAAAATAGAGGTAAAGAGGCAGAGATGAGGAGGAGAAAAAGAGAGACTGGGATGAAGTTCAAGTGTATTGAAGAAGGGATAGAAAAATTTGCCTCATCTCTCTATTGAAGCTAATATTTTCGTTTTTGAAGAGGTCCAATTTTGAGCTCATCTCACCACACACATTGTTGAGATGATAAAACCATTAGCCTTTTTTTGCTTTACTGGCTGATCTTTGCTCTCTCTCTCTTCTCTTTTCGATTCTTCCGTTTCGAGTTCACTTCATCATCCAAACATGATGAAAGCAAAAAGGTTCAGCCTATGTGAGCAATGAATTTTCATTCAGAAAGAAGAATATAATAAAAGAAAGAGAGAAAGTGGGATAGAATGGAAAAAAGGGTTTAGAGATAGATAGAGAAAGTATGCTCCAGAATGCTATTGTTGTTTGTCTTACTCTTCATATTTTTCTTCCTTTTCGAGGAAGAGGAATATGTGTGTATATTTATGAATATTCGAACCGAGGAATCATTTCTTCTTCTATGTGCACGATTGTGTGTGTGTGTGCTGAGATAGAGTAAGCGAAAAAAGGATTGTAGAAGAAAGAGAAAAAGAGAGAATAAAGGGGAAAAAGTAAGGAATAGTAGCGACAAACTGGAATGATAATAGTTATGATGGAAGCTTTTATGCTCCTTCTTTCTACTGTGTATTGGTGATGGAACAATTGTTTGTCTACCAGAATAGAATCTACTAGGAGAAGGAATGGACGAGATGGTTGACTTGATTTGGTCCACTGAAGTGTGTATGTGCGTGAGGAAGAAAGAAACAAGTAAGATGGGAGCAAAAAAGAATAAAAAGGAATACATATATACTGGAGAGAGTATACATGCTGGAGCGGAAATCAGAATGGATCAAAAGTATCTGGGCTCTTCGAAATGAATAAGCTCATTAATACATGTATACTTTATTCTTCTTTCTCAGCATTTTTTGTTACTACTTTTTGCCTATCTCGCTTCTCTCATTTTATCTTCACAACTTGTCAGTCTCTAAGGAATATGATCAAAAAGCTGAGGAAAAATGGAGGATTATCATTGCAAAAAAACGGAAAAATTTCAAGGGTTTTCATCTGGATTCTGAGGAATATCAAGCTTCACATTAAGCTACCCAAATAAGCATAAAGAATTCAATCATATCATGGAGGTGATAAAAAATGCTCAATGCAAGATGGATGCATTTCGAATTTTTCCCAGAATCGTAGAAATAGAAATCCCCAAGCATTTGAGAATATCATTTATCTGTGTACCAGAGGCAAAAGGTGCCTACTTTTTGTTGAGCTATTTGTAATAGTGAAAGTTGAATTGACGGTATTTACATTGCCTCAAGACCTTTTCTACACCCGATGAGAAATAAACTTCATCCATCATGATTTTTCTTCCACAAACTTTCATAAACAGTACATATAATATAAATAGTATTTGGGACCCTTCTTATTAATTCGATTCTAGGGTATTTCTTGTATTCGATTCTTTTTTTACCATCTTAGCAAATCGCAATCGTAAAAGGAATAAGTTGAAAAGAAAGAAAAGGTTACCTGCGTATGGCCTCTAGACAAACTCAACTTTTCAATTTTCACACACAAAAAAATCTTGTCAATAAACACCATTCCAGAATGTTAAAGTTGATTCAGAATCACTTGAAAATTCTTCCAATGGGAATCCATCAATTTTTCATCTCTCCTCTTTCTCCTTGAAAACAATTGATGCTTAAAAATTGAATGATCAATGGTTTAACTATAGTAAAATAGTTGGGAAAATGGAAAAAATCTGATCAAATCTATTCCCTTTTGCATCAACCTCTGGATGCTCAAATTTTGATATGCTACAAAGTTTTAATCATATCATTTCAATCGACACTAGAAATGTACACATACATATATATCATCATCATCATTTTTTCCTAGATTCTGGATGAAAAAAAAAGAAGATTTCCCAAATTCATCTCTTTTACTATAGATCCTGGTAATCTTGTGAGTTTAGAGAGAAAATGAGAGCTTATTTGGATGACATGCCTTTCTCAGATGATGATCCAAGATAAAAGAAAAAAGTGTTATTCCGAACCATTTCATTTGTGTAGAGAGAATCACTCCCAATAAAAATCTTACATCTTCTTAAGAGATGAAAATATAAATCTACAGTATTACATGCATCCCAATGATGTGGAAAGAAAACCACGCATACATGATACAGTTGTACAAAAAGCCATGGGAAACCAGGGAATATTTCTTGTTGAACATTTTTTTCCACCATTTTAGAATAGAGAGAGAGAGAGAGAGAGAGAAACACAAGATATAATATATACAAAGTGATATAGTCTCTCTTTTTACTCTGAGCTCACTAGAAATCGGATAAAAGTACCTCAGGATTTAAGCCTGCGAGGAGCTAATATTGATGCAATTTTTCTGAGTAAAATTTTGAGTTTTCATGAATTTTATTTTCTTTCCAATGAAAATCTTTATTCATGTGTAGGCAAAAACAGGGAGAGACAGAGATATAAAGTGAAAGACGGATGAGAAGATAATACACATCTTCTTATATTATAATTGAGCTGAATCATGCTGCCTCATAGATGGATCATACTGAAAAACTCATCTGAAACTCAGCAATGTAAACAGTAAACCAAAGTAGAAAAAGCGGGAAACCAGAAACACTTTGAATAGATGAGACCAATAAAATATTGCATGCGTTACTCTGTATTCAGGAAAAGGCATACACACATTTCGTACTTTTTCAGCTTCATAAAAGATCATACAAACATAAACACATAAGCAGTGTTAATAATTATTTCCACCTCTTTACTTTTCCATTTTCCTTTCTCTCTCTCTCTTCCTGTTTGATGCAACATTATCATATTGTGAAACTTGATGAGGAAATCTGATTGCCCGTCACTTTGAGTTCCTTTGACGATGATAGCCCCTGTGTAAATATATATATATGTACATATAGTGAAACTCCTCCAGTATTAGTGTCATGATTGTGTCATAGGGTGGGAAAAAAAGCGAAGGAGGAGCACAAAAAGTGGAGACAGCTGATGAGAACACAATTTTTTCTTGCTTCTAGAAGAAAAATATACAGATGAATGTGTATACACAGCTTCCAAAGAGGAAAGTTGTTTCCGCATCAGCATTTATACTCATATGAATTTGCTCCCAATAGACGGAATATTCTTTCTCTCTCTCTCTCTCTCTCAGCCTGCTCTTCTGCCTCTTCATCCCAGAATTTCATTGACAAGTCGATATTGTCAAGCTACTCTCTTCATTCCATCTTCACTTGCCAACAATAATACATGTACACACATTAGAGCGTAAACTATTCAGATCAGTTCCATTTTAGATTTGTAAAGTTAAATTTCCAGCTCATATGTTTGATTCATTTCGTTTTCTTTTGTGCTTCCAAATTTTCATGATGAAAGAACAGTTCAGATGCTGTTCTATTTTGTTCACATTTTTCTTCTTCTTTTTTCTTTTGCTCTTACACAATTCTGTTAAAACGAAAGTGAAGAAGGCAGAAAGATAACGAAGAACAATGGATCCACAAGCTACTGTATTCTTCTAAAGCAGAATGATGTACGTAATTTTTGATGACAAAATTAACTGAAGATAGAGTGGTACAGAATTGAACAAGTTGAAAAGTGGAGAGAGTCAAAAGAATGAGGATGAAGATGAAGATGTAAGAGAAGAAGAAGAAGAAGAGTAAAAGTCTCAAAAGAAGACAGTAAACAAGTAGAAAAAGTTAAAAAGGAAAGAGTAAGTAAGTAAGTAAATAGACAAAATGGAAGAACCTCAATGAGAAACCTGATATCTGGTGATATTCTTTTAATGGTCTACATGATCAAGTAGAACCATTTTATCAGTATTCTACCTTTCACTCATTCTTCCTCTAGACTATCCCAGACAATCCTACCAGGAAAAGAGAGAGAGACATAGAACAGTTTTCATCAATTCTTTCCATTCAAACAATTCTCCACAGAATGATGGAAAAAAGGAGTAAATCGAAAAAATTTTCTATCGCTTGCTTCTTCTTCTCTACCAATTTTTTCAGGGAAGCTCAATTTTCAACTTCATTCCGGTGCCACCACTACTTCTGTGGGATTTAATCATACAAAATAGAAAATTCTGTTTGACACTTTTACTCTCTCCATCTCCAGTGAATACAAATGACTGTCATGAGAATGAAAATGAAAATGAAATGGCTTGCAATCAAGTGAAGAGATAAAATACAGAGAGACATGTTTTGTCTATCCATTTCATGATATCCATTTGTTTGTCTCGCTTGGATGTTTCATGATCTCTCTTCCTCATCCTCATCCCCATCCTCTTCCTTTTTTCTCTTCCTCTCTTCCTCTGATCTGTTTCGGTACCAATTTGGTAGCAGTTTATACTGATGGACCCAAGTAGTGCTAGACTAATGATCAAAGTGTGGACATGTTAAGCCTTTAACATGGTATCAAGTGACTTACAGGAAAAAAGAAATATAAAGGTCATATATTCGAAACTGGAGAAAACGTGATTTAGTATGGAAAAGTTAACTCAGTTGAGGGAGGAATAGAAGGGATAGACAAGATTAATGAGATTGAAATGAATCAAATATCAACTCACTTGAAATCGATGAACAATTTTTCATCATTATTTAATGAGTATCCAAAGAAAGGCACAGAATAAGTTATTAACCACGTATTTGTAGCTCCACAATCAAGATACGGTGATGTCCACAGTCCATCTTCAAATTTGATCATAAAACGACTTGTATAATTATTGATATTATTAGTATTAGTATTGGCATTTTGATTTTGATTCATATCGGGTCCGTTATCATTGGAATCCATGGGCTCATAATGGAATCGGTGACTAGAGGAATAATTTTGTTTCAAATGTTGAACAAACCATTCGGCACTCTGGGCATACGATGAGGCACCATAATAATTGGCCGAATAATGGCCAGCATTATTGATATTACTACTACTAGAAGCACTTTGATTCATAAACAGTGGCGATATTCTATTATTATTATCATTAGCAGATGGTATTCGGCCCAAATCAACGTATATCAATCGGTGATCATTGGAAGAAGAATGTGGAAATTTAGGTATCTGATTCTTGAATCCATTCGGAAGAGATGATGATGATGATGATGTTGATATATTACGATACACATATGGTGCAAATATTGGTTTCAAGTGGCCACCATCACCAAACGATGATGAAGATGAAGATGATGATGCAAAATTTGAATTATCTTCAATATTATCATACACAATAATTGGAAATGATTGACTTTCACGAAACACTATACCAGCACCGAAAATTTTCTGATCACTCTGTACAGTAGCCTTCATAAGTGACCAAAAAAAGCTTCTATGCAGCCGTATCACATGTTCACCACCCATTGAATTGA
Organism: Brevipalpus yothersi; assembly: GCA_003956705.1. Lineage (NCBI taxonomy): Eukaryota > Metazoa > Arthropoda > Arachnida > Trombidiformes > Tenuipalpidae > Brevipalpus > Brevipalpus yothersi. The sequence continues at coordinate 43,358 of QZCP01000106.1, forward strand.
TTCGACCATCATTTTTATTATTATTATTACTATTCGTTGAATTAATCAGTTCACCAGGCCACTTATTACCACTTGGTGAGCCAACAAGCAATAGATTGGTCAACAGGTTGGCCGCTCGAACAGCCACATGTGCTTGATCATCAAAATATTTGGAATGCTGAGAATGTTCACCGGAATGCTCAGCACTTGCACCGTTATACTTATTATTATTATTGTTGACATTTACTGATGGAGACGATGTTGGTGATCCTTTTCGTCTCACACTGGAATCATAGCTTTTCGATCTGAACTCACGAAATTTACGGGGCATTGAGCATAATTCATCAATATTGAGAGAATAATTGTGAGTTAGCTCAATAAAATGCAAAATAGCGGAAGTTTTATCTATTTCCCATATTCTTTCCATCATTTCACGTTCATTTTGGATGCGAGACATAAAATCTCTCGAATTGATTGAAGAGGAGGAAGAAGAAGAAGAAGAAGAAGAAGAAGAAGAAGAGTAGAATGATGAAGATGCTGCTATTGATGCGGTTTTCATATCGATTGATGATGACGATAATGCACTAGCTTCTCGACGAGAAATGATTCGATCAGTTTTTATATGTGAATTTTTGATGGGCTTATCATTTACCGAATGAATCGATTTGTCGTTCCTATTTGAACTCACTACTACTGATGCTGCTGCTGCTGCTGATGGAAAAGTCAGAAAAGATGAGGAAGATAGGGAAGATGAAGATGGAGCCGAAGGCAACAATAATGATTCATCGTTGGTATTTGATGTGGAATGTTGATAGGAAGAAGAGGAAGATGAAGATCGAAATAAGGATGATAATGGAGAAGTAGAGATGGACTTTGAGGATAGAATTGAAGAAATTAGGGCAGCTTGATGATCATTATTATTGTTATCCACTTTGGAGCTCAATAAATTTGCCAGCGATTCACTCATTCTGACCTGTCTAGTGGATTCAATTGACTCAATTTTCTGTGTATATCGGGAAGAGAGAAAGAATTGAATAGTGAAAGTTAATTAGAGATGTTACTTGCTAATGGAAATGAAGAGAGAGAAAGAAAGAGGAGCGAAAAAAAATTGCCAAGACATCTGATTCAATTCTCATGTGATTTTCCAACTTCTATTCTCTAATCATGGGCTCAATGTTATCTGTAGATTACGAATTTCATCACACTTTCAACAACAATTATTGAACATTATTACCGAATTACTGATTTCCAGAGTAACATTGTTGAGAGAAAGAAATGATCTCTGGAAGTTTTCGCAATCAATTCAAAGAATCACGGTAAACTTGATTGATTTACTAGCACAATTAGAACATTGTTCAGCTTGGTGGGCAACAATCGAAATATATTGGCTGCCACAAAAATATTCAAATGTTTTGATCCATAGATAAATGGATGAATTTTCACTCAGTTTTTCCCAAAAAGCGTTTTTAAAATGCCCGAAGTGAGTACTCCATCATTATGTTTATGAGTAGTAATAATTAAATATGCATATTAATTGTCCGAAAGACTCTAGGAGCCAATCCAAATCCATCAGATGAACGTGAAGCTACCCAATTGTTGGTACAAGATATATATGCAGATCCTTTGAAAACCTACCAAGAGCATTCGGCAAAATATCGACTGTTAAAATTTTTCGATCCACAAGAGCACCGATTCAATGATGTGTGGAAAAAAGTGTGGAAAGATGCTCTAGCAATAGCTGAAGAGCAACAATACGGAATTTTATGGCAATATAATGATAAAATTCGTCGTGGCTTACAAGAGAGTTTGGAAAGACTACAGAAACGCGAGCCTCCTCTTAATCAAGATATAAGTAAATTGGAAATTCAGCAGGCAATGCAAGATGTGATACATCTCAAAAAAGTTGGACACATACCTATGACCGAAATTTTTCTATTGGAACATGCGAAACAAATTTTTGGTCCCAGCATCAAATCATCAGAACCTAGTATATCAGATACAGAAGTATCTGAACGAATCAAAAGTTACTTTGATGAGGTGAGAGATGTTCTACATAGCCCAATGAGAATAGAAATGTGACCCATGATAACAAAAAGGTAGGGAAAAGAGTGAGTATTCCTGATATATTTCTTCTATTTATTGTGCCCGGCAAACCTTTTCTAATCGTCTTTACGTTTTTTCCTTGATTCAGTGTTTTTTCAATTGCTTCCAAATGAATTATGCTTATTTTGGAATTTCGAAAAATTATGCATTTTTGCTTGGATTATTTTTTCTCTCCTTGGAATGTACATTTTTTCCCATCTTGTGGCTTCAATTTATTTTGTATTGGCTTGTGGACTTATGGAAATTGGTAAAATTAGATGAGAAAAGAGGATCCAAGAAAAATTTTGTGTGTTTCCCGGGTTATTTCAATTTTATTTTATATATTGTACTTATGTATGCATCGATATTGCCTGATTGAACAAGAATCCAGGAATTCTACTTCTCAGAAAGAATCTCATAATAACAAGACACATTGTGCTCCAAGAATGTTCTACTTTTTGTCACTCACTTTCCCATCAGATTGTTAACCTCGCAAGCAAAGGGTTCTGGAAGAGATGAATATACATGTATTTCTCAGCCTAATATTACCATGACAGTGACAGTAAAACAGAAATACTGATGAAGTTTTGATTTATCATGTTGTATTAGAACTTTCATGGGGGAAAAATTGTGAAAAATGATAAAATCATAATCATTATTTTTTTACGAAGCAAATTGATAAATAATTTTTGGGAGTATTTTTAGGTATCATTCCTCTCTCTCTCTCTCTCTCTCTCTTTCTTTCTTCCTCATTTGTGAAGAATGTTTATTCTCTCATTTATTCCTGGTTTGAAAAACATTCACTTGTCGATGAAAAATTACTCGACAAACTTTGAAGCTTGACTTTTTTCACTCGCTTTCTTTCTCCTCCTTGAACTAAGTGAATTAAGTTAATGTATATTCACGAGAGCAAAAAGAGAGGGAAATATGTAAACTTTGCGTGATTAACTTGAGTAAGGGAAGAAAATTTTTCAAAATTCCAAGATGAAATATTCCAAAAATGAGAATCATTTATTTCCTCTAGCAACCTAAGATGGCGTGGATTTATGCTTGGAGGATGAAAAAAAGTGAAAGGAAGGAGATCTTGCGAAGAGAAAGTATTCTCACTTTCTCTCTCTCTCTCTCTCTCTTTCTCTCTTCTCCATGCTCTAGTAATATTGCTCTCACTCATTTTTCGAATTCTTGGCCCATTAAACAATACCCATTACGGTGGGACAACTTACCATCAAAAATATCCATGGAATAAGTGTCATGATCCACAAGAAATGATGGAACCACAAGCAGGTTCGGTACATTTCAACAAGAATCAACAATAACGGTACTTTTCAACTCACACCGAGAGAGAAAAAGATTCACCAACACACAGACACAGACACACTAGGCCGCTTTGAGGATGCTGAATGACGATTAAAAATGATAATAGTGATGATAATAGAACCAACAAAAGTGAGAGAGAGAGGATAAAGAGAATAGACGGCTACACACGTGTATCCAGGGCTTGTGATGGGTATTGATGAACTCTTTTCGGATGAGAGAGAAGATACTTTCTTCTTTCAGCTCTCTTTCCCTCTTCTTCTCTCTCTCAGTGATCTAATGAAATAGAATCGATGAGGTATAAAATGCAAATTAGTTGATCTGTTGATTGGTGAAGGGAGAGAGAGTTGATAAAGATAATGGATTCACAGCTGTGATGGATGCAATCAAATTGAAACTAGAAGGTGGATAGAAGGTATGTACTGGACCAGGAATACTGAGAGAGAATGTATCCGTGTATACACAATTGAAGTAATCTTCTATTGTATTGCTTTTTTGATCCTAGATTCTAGATTTGATTCGTGATGAGAGTCATTGGCTAATCTTAATTCTCTTTTCCTCTTCGTTCTTGTTTGCAATGAATACTGATGGTCAATCTATTCGATTTGACCACTCTGATTAGCATCACAGTGAGAGGATGAGAAGAATGGATGGAGAGAGAGATGTTGATGGAGGAGGCAATTGATCGAAAATGAATGAGTGGATGAATAAGTGAATATCATCCAAAAAGAGGAAATAAGTGTAAACACTTGACAAGTATAATTATATTGTTGATTGTGGGCAATCCATGGACAGTGTTGATTGGATTTGATTTATTCTCTTCCTCTCTTATTTTCTCTTTCTCTTTCTTTCTCTCTATCAAACTGAAAGTAACACTTCAATTAACTATTTTTGTAACACTTGAAACAATGCTTTCCACCACTTTCCATCGCCCAAAAATGACGACACTTGGTGGATAATGTTTGAGTATGCAGGGAATCCTAGGGAATACTCAAATTAAATTTTTGAAATTTTTGAAGTCAACAGTGAATGAAGAGCAAATGATGATATGAAACTTCCGGGTGTAGAGATTGAAAGTGTTGCTGATGCTTTTGTTGTTGTTGTTGTTGTTGTTGTCGTGAGTGATGTGAAACTATTTATGTGTAGACAATGGATTGCATGGAACGTCCATAAATTCATTGTTGGGATGCAAATTTCCTACCCAAAAAGCAAAGTATGTGTGTGAAAGAGGAAAGAAGAAGAAGAAGAAGTGATGAGAAGTGATGAAAAGATGCGGACACTCTTGACAAAATATATATTCACGGGCTTGATATTCACACTCACACAGACAGAAAGAAACTAAGATCACTGTTGATGGTGAGAGGAGAGAGAGAGAAAGAGAAGTGAAGTGAGCGAATAACAGAATAAGATGAGAATACCCGATGGTGTCCGGGTAAGAGAGAGAGAGAGAGAGAGAGAGAGAGAGAGAAGGCAGCTGAGAGAGTGAGTCTGTATCAGAGGTTTTCCAATCTCGATCGATTATTTCTGACGCGCTCTCGGCATTCTCTATCCACCATAGACCCCTTGATAATGATTCTGGTGGATCAGTCTCAACATGAGTATAGTCAAGAGAGAGAAAATATTCCTGCTCAGGTACTCATTCGAGAGTGAACCCAAAAGTGTTCACACATACATGAGAGAGAGAGAAAGAGAGAGAGAGAGAGCGAGTAAGATAATGTTCATGATATATGTGAGTGTACATGGAGAAGAAGTCATCATACATCCATGCATATGCATGCTTCACTTGGCCGGAAGTATACATGCCCAACTACTGTACTTTTATTTTTATACTTTCTCTCTCTTTCTCTCAAGTATATTAGGAAGAAAAAGTGGAATTTTCGAACTCGATCGTGAACTTACAAATGAACCCACCAGGTGACGACTGATGGCGGGACTTTTGGTTTTTTGAATATCAGCTGGACTTTCTATCGGCGCCAAAACAAAGTGAGAGCCCAAAATTCTGGCTCTATCTGGTGGGTATTCAACTGATCAGAAAGAAGATGAAATTCGATCGATTCAAGATTAGACAGGAGATTGTAGCACCAATTTTGTGAACATTGCGGGTTTTGGTGATCTTCTTTGAAATTTTCTGAGATAGCATTCAGAGAGAGAGAGAGAGAGAGAGAGAGTAACAATTAAATCAGGATAGGATATATTATGGATAATCGTGAAGTTGAATGTAAGAATCTTATCTCAGAAATGAAAAGTTCATCCCAGAGCATATTGACCAGTTTTATGAAAATGAGCCTATGAACAAAGGGTGGACAATCGATCAAGTGGGATAAAAGTTTCATCGTTCTGGGCTTGTTGTTAGGACTAGCAAAAGCATAGCAGCTCATATCTCAACTTTCAATATATGCGGGGATCGAAAATTTCACTCTATATTCCTCTGGCAAAAGATCGGTTATCAGTAGTACAAGCGACAACTTAACAACAGCCGATAAAACATTTCTCATGATCATTAATGATGAAATTATCTCCAATCTTACCAGAAATTTGAATAAGTCAATTTCTATCTATAGAATGGATAGTGCAGTTTTTGAGAATTTTTTTCATCCAATCAGCTAACTTTTTGACTTCTCCAGGAAGGTGTGTGAATCTGAAAGATTCATCAACGGCTCAATTGAGCTATAGTTTCAGTTCCCATAGTCAGCGCTGACAAAATAATCTGTGAAAGTATTTTCAGATATCATCTGTTGAAACTCATATGTCTCTCTCTCTCTCTCTCTCTCTCTCTCTCTCTCTCTCTCTCTGTGAATGAAGTTAATAATTTTCACTTTTCACAGAACGAACAAATAAGCGGCCTATTCGAGCGGGGAGTATCAGTGGGGTTTCCATGCTCAGAGGATCAGTGGAAACATGTCAGCAAAATGGCTTGAGAGGTGGCCTGTTTAACAAGGCTCAGGCCACCCGAGTTACCAATACATATACTCATATACTGTGAATTAAGGTATCATTCCTAGTTTCAAGGCAGAAAAATCACTTCTCAGGTTCTCTCTCTCTCTTTCTCTCTTTCTTCTGGATTTTTCATAGTATTTAACGAACAAAAAATACTTATTTTCTCAACCATATAGATGTATGTGTATGTGTTCATGAGTATATATTTACTATCGTCAGAATTTGATGATGTAATTTTGGGTGAGAAGTATTTTTATAGAGATGTGGATGGTGAGAAGTGGAGAAAAAAATGGCCCCACAAGAGAGTATTTCTTCGGTTACAGAATTACTTTTCATGATGATCTTTGGAGCATAGAGCGGAGAAGAGAGATGAAATAACACAATGAAGATGAATCAAAGAAGGAGGAGAAGAAAATGGAAGAGAAAAATAAGAAGAAGATGGAACTAAAAAAGAAAAGAATCAGGATGCTTTCCTATTGTTCATTGATGAGATGGGCCAAAAAAAGAGCAAGAATGGAACGTTTAGTGTCATCACGTTTAGTGATTTAGTGAGAGAAATAGAAAGAAATTGGTAAATTTTTCAATTCACAAACACATCATTGAATAACCGAGATAGATGACAATCAAATTGATTAAGCTGAAATCTCGTTTATCTATCCATCTTTTTTTTCTAATAACAATCGATGATCTGTCTGTTAGCATTGATCCGCTTTGATTGTGATCAATTTAACAACTAACCAATCAGTGACTTCCAAGAAACTTCATTCACAAAACCAAATTTTTCAATCAGCCCAAAACAGAGAAAGAGAGCGAGAGAGAGAGAGAGAGAGAGAGAGAGAGAGAGAGAGAGAGAGAGAGAGATAAAGAGAGAGAGAGAGAGAGAGAGAGAGAGAGAGAGAAGGGGGAATCCAGCATCCGTAGCCAATCTTCAATGTCAACACTATTAGATGGACGATATGTTTTACTTTATTTACCATCATTTTGTGACCACTCAAAAGTCACTCAATCTTCATGGTGTATCTTCATCATGCTCTCTCTCTCTCCTCATCATTCTATTTTCCAATCATTTTCTCTCTCTCTCTCTCATTCTTTTCTGTCTTGTCTCACAGCACGTTGGCACTCATCGACCACAGCAGTAAACCTTAAGCCCTGAAGTGATAATCTTCAATCTGTCCGGTGAACATGGAAAGGTACACCAATGAATGGCTTACTCAGAGCTTGAAGAAAGCTTGAAATATTCTTCAAGCCAAAACACACACATACACAGTTCCAACGGTGCAGTGTGTGTGACTGTCAGATTAGCGTCCAAAGTATAAGAAAAATGATCTCTCTTTCTCTCTCCACTCTCTCTTCCACTGAGTACGATTGATCTTTTCGTTTTCCATCTTCTTCTTCTTCTTTTTCTTCCTCTTTCTTCTTCTTTCTGCTCTCTTCATCTCATTTTCTCCAATTTTTCGAAGTCAAGCTTAAAACACGAACATTTTTCTCCTCTTCCCTAAATTAGTGTCTCTCTCTCAAACCTTCCTCATCCAGTTACTTGATGAAAGAACAAACCACATGAGCTCACTTGCTTATGATTAATATTTTTTCATTAACTTCACTCGGTGAGAGGAGAAAGAGAGAGAGAGAGAGAGCGAAGAATGTTGTGTGTGGATAAATGTTGTGCTTGACATGATGGATAAAAGCTTCTTCATTCAGCTTCTCCTTCTTCTTTCTCTTCTTGTTCCTCCCACCTTTAAATGATAAACTGGAGGTGTATTATAATAATACATAACGATAGGAATCCAGAGTTTTCTCACCATGGGAGAGAGTGGAAATATGTTTGTATAAGCAATCGAGAGTGGGTTTCCAAGTGGCCATAGTAAAAGACTTTGTAATGGATCTTAATTTGTGTGCGTATATATATGAGCCTAAACTAATTGTTAGAACAAACCTAATTACTGACTTCTTGTTCTTACATGGGTCTGGCTCCCGCTTCCACTCCATCTCTCTCAGGAAGCTCAATGTGATTGTTTTCTGACAAGAATTTTGACTTATCTCTTCCTCTCCACTGGATATTCTCTCTCTCTCTCTCTCTCTCTCTCTCTCTTCCCTCTGACAAGTTCCCTACTGATAATCATTTACCTGTGCCAAGGTTTTCTACCGGTAATTGAGTTCATTGTTTTACTTACCATTTTCTATTCTCTCAATTGAATTTGATGAGCGTTTCCACCTTATGTACGATATATTCTACGTAAGTGGTTCCATTGTGGTTCCACCTGATGATGGACAAACCTACCAGAGGAGTTTTGATAATTAATCTTTCTCTCTCTCTTTCTCTTTGGAGGATGCTGATGGTCGAGAGAGAGAGATGCTTGCAAGTTAGATGATATAAACTTTCCATGTATCATAATAAGATTCATGTACTTATAATCGACTTGATCAAGAGGAGCGAGGCTCATGGAGTGACAAACATTTCGGCAAATTTTAAGACACTAATACTCAGCATCACTCCCCTTCATCAGACACTAACTGATGATGAGCATTACAGATGAGATTCTTTTTCACGACAAGCGTATTCGAGAGTTAATTTATTGAATCCACAGCATCCAAGGCAAGCTCCTAATTAATTTTGCATCTTTCTTGCTTCTTGTGAAAGAATTTCTTCCCAGCTTGCCCCCATGTCCAGATGATGTAGCTGGAGAAGCATTTTTCATCTGTATTCATTTTGAAAAAGTATTTCAACTTCAAATTTTGATCACATTATTGATGATGATCCATATTTTAATCATAATTTCTTTCCCTCTTTCCCATCTGATAATGATCATTTGGACCGGAAGAGGGATGATGATCATCTTCTATCTTTTTTGATTCACATTCTTTCCACAGCCACCCATTAGTTCATTTTTCCACTCTCCAGTCTCCATCAATTCACAATATATTTTTGGGGCTTTTCTATTTTCAACTGAAAGAAGAACAGTGTGCACAAACTAATAAAGATGCTAATAAATAGTATCGGTCAAGTACACAGGGTAACATTAATTTTGGGCTCTAAAAACTATTTTGTGGCAACCCACAAGAAAAAAAGGTAATAGAATACGATGGGCTGATACTCTCAAGTGTATACGAATGGACTGTAACTGAATTACAGTTCCCCTTCCAGAAGGATTCCCACCGAGTAGGACCACCGAAATACTTCCTCAGTTTTTTTCCTCTCTATTTTCTTCTCTATTTTCTCGCTTCGCCACGGTTCTCATCACTTGCCAAAACGTAAAATCTTACAGTGGAACACTTCTATCTTCCTCTCTGTCTCATCAATATTCATACGATAACCAAGTTGCGGTTAATAAAGTGGACTGGGCCACAGGCTATTGAGGTAAGATAGAGAGAGAGAGAGAGAGAGAGAGAGAGAGAGAAGTCTATTGATACCTCCAATTAACTTTCAGCTCGCCCTTCTAACATACTTTCTTTCTCATCTCTTTTTGGACCAAACTTGCAATTTTCCATTTTTCTTCTGACAGCTTGATGTACTTTGGTTCATTATTTTTTGGGTAACCATTTTTGGCTCTCCTATTTCACAAATTTTGTCAGTTCAGAGTCTCGGGGAAAAATTATTGGTCACTCATCTTCTGGGAACGTGGTGAGGAAGAGAGCTCTTTTTTTGCGAGATTCATTCAGATGCGGAAGGACGTGAATATGAGGACAGGATTTTTCTCTGTTGTCCCATGAAAACTCATTCTTGAGAGCATTCCAATCGATACTCAAGGTCGTATATGTTATACAGGGAACTTGGACTAGTAATATGTATCTGAGAGACTCATTTCCTTGGTTTTGGGAATTTGGAATTGAGTATCAATTTCGATTCATTACTGTTATTTAATTTGAAAAAAATTTTCAAAGCGAAATAAATTTAAATAGCATATCTGATTACTCTATCAATTAAGTAAATCGAATCTTATTCGCTCTCTCGCTTTCAAGAGAGAGAGAGAGAGAGAGAGAGAGAGAGAGAGAGAGAGAGAGAGAGAGAATAGGTCTGTGTCGGTCAACCAAAAAGTTCATCACACTGAATTGAAAAGTATTCGTGTTGAGGATGAATGTGTGTGTGTGTGTCTACCATCAATTAGTATGCAAATCATGTACACGAATTATATTAAAATGAACTTACGGACAAATTAGTGAATTAACTCTCTTTGTTCCATATTAATTCATTTAGCTCTTAGGCTCTCTCGTTCACCCTCTCTCTCTCTCTCTCTCTCTCTCTTTCTCTTTCTCTTTCTCTACACCATTTTACATCCACTCATTCATTCATCGGTATCATTTAGAACCTCTCATTCACTACGTTCACTCAATTTAGCCTCCGGCAGTGAAGATGAGGCCAAAGTATCGCTTCTCGTATCGGTCCGGTGGGTTGACAAATTATTGTCGCTCATTTTGGGGTGGTTTGTATGTGTATGTGGATGTGTGTGTGTGTGTGTAGATAGCATTTGTAACGAACCCCTAAAGTAACCGAGGCCGAACAGACCACGTCAGCAGACCAGCCTGAGGCCAAAAAAGCAATACTGATGATAATAATGCCTCTCTCTGTGGTTCAATTGCCTATAATTCTACCAAGAGATATGCTACTCTAGCTATTCCTTATCCACTCTTAATGTGTTTGCCTGCTACATATTCCACCAACTGACACTGACAATAATGATGATCACCCACTATACACATCATCATGGAAGCTATCTGAATGCCACTATCATCCATACTCTTTCTCTCCCCCTCCACACACATAAGTCAAGGTGTTCTCTAAAGTGTATGATTCTGTTTTCTGTAGTCAGTAAAAAAACCTTCTCCAAGGTTGCTTCTTCACAAAGCTTCCGATGATCTTCCTCCTTCTTCCTCCTCCTTGGAATGAGAGAGAGCATTCAGAGAGAGAGAGAGAGAGAGAGAGAGAGAGAGAGAGAGAGAGAGAGAGAGAGAGAGAG
>QZCP01000106.1:55068-120244 GCA_003956705.1 Brevipalpus yothersi
GAGAGAGAGAGAGAGAGAGAGAGAGAGAGAGAGAGAGAGAGAGAGCTCTAAAAAAAGTGGAAATAATTTTGAAGATTTCCAGCACCTTACATCATTCACATTCACATACTGGGGTGATAATAATACATGACCGGAAACAAATAATCACAATAAACCTTGCGGAACGAAGATTGTAAGTCTGATGCCCTCTCGGCTATATATATATATACTACAATACATGTATCAGTTGCAATGTTTGAAAGGAAGAAGAATGAAATTGGTTGAATAAGATTTACCTGTTGAATTTTTATCCTGGTTGCTTGAACAATAAGTGTTTATGTGCGTATGTATCTGTATTCATGATTGAAGAGTTGAAATATTTTGACTGACTTCAAATCTAATCATTTACCTTTTTCCTTGATGAGAGGGTATGTTAAGAGAATAGTTACATATAAGGATAGTTTTTTCTGTTTTGTGATCTGCACTTGCTTGAATGCTCTTTCTGGTGGAAGAGAAAAGAAAAAAAAGATGTTTGAAGAAGGAATACAGTCAATATTAGGCAGCAAATTAGCTGACTATTGAGCCTCATATTAACATCCTAATGAGAAAAGAATGAAAAATATGTTAGATGATTCATTATTGTATTGTCTGAGAGAGAAGATGAATCAAGATAGATTGATAGAGAGAACTGCTCCTGAAGAAGAGAGAGAAAAATGGAATATTTTGGAATCAGAGCATTATGAGTGAGTGTATAATATTGTTTTAGTACAAATATAGAGTATGAGAGAGAACCTTGAGTGTACACAGTGTTTTCAGAAAGCTTAATCATCAAATTTAGGATTGGCTTGATGATGATAATGAGTAAAACTCAATCAACAATCTTACGGGTCTTGCCTATACCTTGAAGTTTTCCATCTTCATTTCCATTATTTGTCATACACTCTGATCTCATTTGATATTTTCTTCTTTCTTTTCCTCCCTCTTCCCTGTCTGTCTTGGAATTTTTTCTTCCATCAAAAGTATATCTCTTTTTCTCTTTCTTTCTCATATTCCTTCTCCATCATCATTTCAATACCCATACAAGAATCATTTCAGTCGAAAGCTAGCTTCAAGAGAGAGAGAGAAACAAAATCATTTTCATTTGCTACTTCCACTCACAGTATTCACAAGCTATCATCATCACATCATAACAATTTGTTGAGCAAAATGTGCATACAAAATTATCATTACCTCCGAAAAATCCACCTCCACACATGAGCTTCTTCTTCTTCTTATTCAGATACTTTACCATGTTTTGGCCCTATCCTTGCCCTGAAATTCTTGGGGGGAGGGAGGAGGATAGGTGGATATTAACCATTTTATCATCATGATTCAGATAAGTTGAAATTGAAGTTAGATGAGAGAGTTTCTTTCTTTATCACAGTCCGATTGATGCTGATTGCTCGCAATTTTCAAGTCTTTATTGTCTACATTTTTGGCGCCAATTTTTCAGCTTATTTGCCCTTAAATAATGTACTATTTATGATGATGAAGAGCTTCTCTCTTTCTCTCTCTCTCTCTCCCTCTCCCCCCCTCTCTCTCTCTCTCTCTCTCTCTCTCTCTCTCTCTCTCTCTCTCTCTCTCTCTCTTTCGTTTTATCCTCTGCAAGAGATTTTTTCAAAAATGTATTTCTTTTTTTAGTTAGTCTTTAGATTATTTGAATATGGTATTGTGATTGCATGAAGCTTTACGCAGAACTATCCCTAGATTTTTCTCGTTTTTCATCTCCCCTTTTCCTACTAGTTTTCTGTGCTTGCTTCCTGAGTTTTTCTCCTTTTGTTGATGCAGCTTCTCGCCGCAACTCACTCATCTCATCTCATCTCTCTTCTATCGCTTTCTCACTTTCGATTACTGTTCCCATTGCTTCCTCCGTTTCTCGGTCTTTTAACTAATTCTTCCATTGTTTTATTTCTTATCCCTTTCCTTATTCTCATTCATCTTTTCACAATTATTGAATAGCTATTCTATTTCGTGCTGCATGCTCTCTCATCTCTCTCCCTGTCCCTGTTCCCGTTTCTATCACTATCTCTATCTCTTACTTTCAAACTCATTAATTCATGAGAATGTTAGAGAAGAAACAATATTAATTTTATCGTGCAACTTGGCTGGTCCTTCATCATCACCTGAATGAATCTTTACTTTCTATCAAGTGTCCCATCAGCATTTGACTTCATCCTCCTACACTCTTCGCGCTTCTTCCTCACAAGTTTCCATCTCACCACCGCCATCTACTACTCCATTGTCCACCGTAAAATAAATTTTCTTCCCATCATCCATGCTCTCCAATATCCCTAAAATACTCTCCAATCCTTCACCGTGCTGAGCACCTATTAAAATTCGGGGGAGAATGGTCCATCTTTCATCCCTTTCCTGACATCTCATTCCTCCTCTTCATCCTCCTCCTATCTTTACCCTTCTCTCTCTCTTTCTCTCTTTCTTTCCTTCATTCTCTTTTAGACTCTCCAAATTTCTAGTTGTCGGAATCCATTCCTTCTGTACCCTATCACTGTCGTTCTCTTCTTCTTCCTACCTTTTGTTGCTCCACAAAATTGTAATATTTCACCCCTTCTTGTGAAGTAAACTAATTTAACCATCATATCGTATTCAAATTGTTCTAATTGATCAGAAATGCTGCCGCGAAAATCTCCTCCAAAATCCTGCCTTTATTCCTCTCCTCCTAAGTATGCCAAACGCGATTCTTTCTACTGGACAAATGAGCTCACCTAACTCACCATAATACTTTACTTTACTCTTGCCTTTCGTTCTTAACTCAGTTTGTTTTTTGTGTTCATGCGTTCATGAGTCTTATACAGACAGAGAGAGAGAAAGAGCCTCTCGAAATTTTGCTCATCTATTTATTTATTGTGACATTGCTCTTCAGAATGCCCAGATTCCCACTCTCTCATGATCCCCAATCAAGGTTATGTCTTGTTCTTCTATCAAGTCCTTTATTGGATTTCTGATGCACCCTGTCTTATGAGATATTCCTTCTGGTCATCCACGAGGAAGACAGCATGATTACGAGATTTGCTCACACAAATCTCGTTCTGAATGTCAACCATCATTCTAGTGAATATACAGTAGTCATTCTCATATCTAATAAATATGAATGTCTAATTTTTGTGTTTTTTATTGCCCTTGAATTAGAAAATTTTTGTCTTAATTGTTGATTAATTGTGAAATTATATCTTATGTTACTTATTTCTTTTTCTTATTTACTTTGAAGCTTGCTAGAAAATTTGTACTAGAGATTGGAATGGAATTTGTTGCGAATTGGCGATTAAAGATCAAGTTGGCTTTCATTTTAGTTTCACCAATTATCACCTATCTGATTTCCTTCATTTCCTCAGGAATATTCTTGAATGAAGAACCCTATCATTATTTGCCCTCTGTATGTAATCCTAAACTCCCTCGCTCTATTTAATGGTGATGAAATCTTTTGTCTAATTTATCATGAGTTTTTTTGGGTGTAGGGTAGAATAAGATTCTGTTAGTGCATGTTCAGAATATTTCGAACATCATCATTTTCTTGATGAAAATTTAGCAAAGAGTTCCACTTCAATCTCATTTGTCTTTAAGCTTCGCGTTGAATTCCAAATTCCCCCAACCTTTTGTTTAACTTTGCCAAGTTATTAGAATTCTCACGGTAAAATATTAATTCGTGTATTCCCACATCTTTTCTCTGATTTATCTACAATATTTGTGTCCCATATTTTTCAACAAATCAAACAAGTTTCATCAAACCTTATAAATTTCTCATCTCTTTTTCCCTCATCTTTCCCACATCTTGTTATCAATCCTTCTTACCATATTACTCAATTTAGCATTCAAAACTCACAAATTCCTTATTTATGGAAAAGTATCCCTACAAAGTAAGCAGATTGTCATCTCTTTTGAAATGGTCTTCTGATTCAAATTTTCACTCCTTTCATTTTTTATATCTATCATCATCTCTCTCTTTTGGTTGAAAAAATTTCACTCTCCAAAACATCTTGGCTTTCTGAAATCACTATCCTATCATCGATACTATGCGATTCAAATCTGTTCCGGTTCTAATTCTGCCTCTGAACGAATTGATGGATCATCTTCTCATCATCTCTGATGCTCTCTAATCATCTCATGGTGTGGCCATGATGCAACCTGATCCTACTTTTCCTCTTCATACTATCATCTTTACCATCCACTCATCTGTGAATTTTCGTTCCCTATAATATGGTCATCTCTTCCGTGGACACACTCTTTGTATCTTATTGCACTCTGTTGTTTTGCTCTCTCAAATTTTAATCACACTCAAAATCCACCTACTATTCTTTGATCTAACGATTTTTACAAAATATCCTATCCAATGGCATTCATTATCCATATATTTGATCATATTAAGTAGATAATCTTTAGGAACCTGCATTTTAGCTTCTCCTTTTCTTAGTAATGTTATTGCGATGACTATGGTTATTGTTATGTTGATTCTGGTCAAACAATCTTCCTCTCTCTCTCTCTCTCTCTCTCTATCTCTCTATCTCTTTCTCTCTTTTTATCATACATTTCATGACACCAACCACAAGCATCTTTTATGATACAGCATAAGCACTTTTTTTCTCTATACTTATCATTCTTGGATCTAAATTAGCCTATTCTATCACCTTGGTCAGCAACAGTCAAGTCATCATAGAATCCAGATGCCCGGTGAGTTTTGTCTTCTTTTCTACGAAAAAAAATCATGTATCAATGTGTATACCAGATTTTCGAAACCAACATGCCGACCTGTAGGGCTGTATTTAAAAAGTTTTCATACCGTAGATAATGTATATTTACCACATTTTTTCAGGAAAGATTAGTGAAGGAATATTGAAATATGAAAGATAAAAATATTAGACTTTCACTATATTACAGTAGCCTTTTCATTCTACTTTCTCAAGGATAAAAGTAGAGAAAAGGTGAGCATCACCGGAATCTTTCTTTCCTCATGCTCCTTTTTCACTGTTGCCTACTATTATTATTATTGATCGATAATCTGGAAGCTTCCATATAAATTCGAGAGCGAATATCTTGAAAAGAATAGTAGTGTTATCAGTGAAATACTAGATCTTCTCGTAGTGTGAATAAAGGTTCCAGTATGAAGAGTAGCCTTTTACGATCTGGTTCTGGTTCATTTTTTCTCGTATACAGTCTCAACAACTGGGAGCAATTTTTTAGAGAGCAAAATTCTGGTATATATCGAATTATCTGCTCCTAAGTCGAGCTCGAATAAAATGAAATAGCCAAAAATTTTCTCGAGATCTTTGTCTTCCAACTATCTCTTCTTTCAACAGAATATCTCTTGAAATTTTTCTTCTTATCGAAAATCTTTTCATTTCTACTTTGATTTTGATCGTAAAAGCTAAAGGAAAATATGATCTTATCTTACATTCCTGTTCTTTTTCAGACTGAGATTCATTCTCCAATCAAGTATGGGAAATCAAGCTGGAAATGTGTTGCTTGACTCAAGAATTACATCAGCAAGTGGAAAGCAGCAAACTGATAAAAGCCAGGAAATAATCACAAAAGGTCAAGCGAGCCTGGAATCGAGATTCAGAAAATCTCTCGGTTCTAATACTCTGTCTAGATCCCATTTTGGCTCCATTCAGCCAGACCTTGAAAGAATCTATGGTTTCCCATGAGATTGTGATCGAGCTAGAATCACTCATCTTGGCTCCAACTATGATCCCAGTATTGGTCATTGGAAGCATACAATCTTCATTCAACTACATTTCTCCCAACATTGATGTACATTTGCACTCATTAACGGGAAGCTCCAAATCTATTTTTCTTTCTGATGGAAGATGGAGAGAGAGAGATAATATTTTCGACATCTCTCTTCGGTTGGCATATAGAAGAAATAATCTCTAATCTTGATATATGTTATCGGTGTTGATGGGTGCACAAAACGATTGTCTTTTCGAAGTTTTTTGGGGAACAATGAAAAAGCATCCAGACAGAATAGTTCTGAGCTTTCATCGAGATTTTCTACTTTTTCGATAAAAAATGTGAATTTATAGAACTGGTTTTGGTTAAAAAGATGGCGATTCGTTGAGATCTTGCTTCAGCTAAAACTGATTGAATTTTAAATGGACGAAAAATCTTTAAAAATCAGTGAACAGGTTCTGATGTTCTCTCACTGATTTGTAATGATCGATATTCAAGTTGGACTGTTCCCACAAAGATTCATAAACCAGAGCTTCGAATGTCCCACTGTTTTCTTACTCACTGGCATCACCAAAGTAGAAATCATTATGGTTTCGAGCTAATCTCTTAAAGACAGATTCTCTTTACCACTGAAACCCTCACACTTGCACCTGAAGCCACATTCAAATGCAAATTCCCTGTTCCTGTCCCATTCTCATATCTTTTTCCTTCCTTTTTCCCTTCTCTTTCTCTCTCTATTCTTCGTACGAAAAATATTCAATCGGTAAATATAAATATATTTATGCGTATATATATACATGTACTTCATCTCTTACAATCATGTGATTGAGAACATTGTAAAGCATGTTAGGTTTCTTATTATGATGATATACTTATTGTTTGTTACGCTATATTAATTAATTAATAGAACTTAAATAACGAACGAAAGATCGAAGAGTCTGTACATGTATATGAAGAACCAAAAAAACGAATACAATCACTCTGTTTGTTGTTAATCCTGATAGACTTCATTTTTCATTTAGATGCTCCTTCTATCGAGTTTTCTGATTTTTTTCCATCCAAATCATGGATACATCATGTATATATGCATATATTCTGACAGTTTTCTGAACTTTGGTTGAGCTAAGACTCACAGACTTGTCAGAGGAAGTTCTATGGCGGATGCTGATCGATCGATTCGGGTGTGATGAAAGTGAGTTTGCTCCATTCTGAGCCCCCAAAATTTGATCCTCCAAGAAAAAAGAGAAAACCTT
This sequence comes from Brevipalpus yothersi, assembly GCA_003956705.1. Taxonomy (NCBI): domain Eukaryota; kingdom Metazoa; phylum Arthropoda; class Arachnida; order Trombidiformes; family Tenuipalpidae; genus Brevipalpus; species Brevipalpus yothersi. The sequence continues at coordinate 62,022 of QZCP01000106.1, forward strand.
ATTCCAAGAATTTAATTTTTTTTCGGTTCTAATTCACTCAACTTAATTATACTGTTTGACTGACACATCACAAATCGTTCTGCAATCATCGTTGATACTATCGGTGAGTATTATTCTGTTTGACATGAATTTCTCGGTTGTGATTCTAACGATGGTAGCGTAAAATGATTTTCACAGATCTATCCTGCTTCGCAACAAATCTTCTATTCAAAACATTATTATGTTTCAATCTGCCTCTGAATCAGCGTCAGTTGATATGGAATGTTACAAATTAGTTCATGAGTGCGTTCGTCATTCAGCAAATCCGACGAAATCGAGAATTATGAGAGTATTTTTCATCATGACGGAGATAAATTTATTCAGTCTGAATTGCACCCATACAGACAAACAGAATGTCTCCATCTCTCTCTTGTTGTATTGGTTGACATTGATGAAAAATCGACAAGAATGTCATGTTTTCTTCTTGGAATTAAATCCATGAGCTATATATTGCTGATCATACTATTTCAGGTCTGGAGAGTGTCCAATTTGTTCTATCGCAGAAGTTCAGAGAATAGCTTTGCTTGGACCATTGAACTCATTTTTTCCCGACTGAAGATGAATGCTCAAGTAAACTTGAGCGTTCACCGAAAACATTTTAGAGTTTATGGTTTTGAATAGCAGAGAGAACATCAGGCAATAAAAATCGGCAAGCCTGAAAAACTCTGAATTGGTAATGTTTAGGAAGGGAACGTTTGTCAGACTGGTTCGTCGTTTTCTCTTTACATAGTGGTGTGGCACCGTTAAGCATCATCAGTAGAGGATGTATGTTCTACTATACATTTCTCTGAGGCTGAAAACTTTTTCAAATCTGTTCATGATGCTGTAGAAGAATTGTCATGTGTCCATGTTTCGGACTTAGAATTATCTACAAGATCTCCTTGGAACACGTTCTGCAGCCAACCTAATGTGAAGCAATGGTAGACGCAAGTCACAACTTCGATCAGGTTCTATAGACACTCGGAGACATTCGAGTTCAAGGTTGCACTCATGCATTCTCACCATTTCTTGGGACGATAAAGTGTATAAGAATAATCATGAAGAAGAAGAATGATGATGATATTAGTTTTTTTTCTTCAACTCTTCTCTCCCTCGTGGCTGCTCTCTTTGTAGAGAAGATTCTTTTCACATGAAGGAGAAAAAGCCGGGGGAAAGAGAGGCTTTACTACCGAAAAAGAGAAAGAGAGAGAGAGAGAGAAAAAGAAAGAGATCATACGATATCATCATGTAACCACGTGAACAGAGAGATGAAAGCCCCAGGCTTCCAGAGAATTTTTCTCTGGAAGAAGGCTGGCAGTAACACGTTGGAAGCACGCAACCGGGCAGCGAACAGGGAGAAAGGAGGAGAGAGCGGCAGGGAGGAGAGAGAGAGAGAGAGAGAGAGAAAATCTCGATAGAAATACAGATGAAGAGGGATCTGTTGGAAGATGATGATTGTGGATACAATCATGTATTAATTGGTAACACATTATATCACATAGTGTAGTGTGTGTAGTGTTTGAATTCGAAAAGACTTACATTCTGTTCAATACATGATCAGTCGCCTGATTTTCGGTGAGTAGGGTGATATCTTCTCTGGATCATCAGTTTTTTTCTTCCTCATCAATTGAACATCCTTATCGATTCCAGTACAAAATTGAATGGGAGATGTCAGTTGTTCGCCAGTAGTGCTCTTCGGAATACTCGTAAAATATTATATCATGATACTCGAGATATTTTGAGCTATATTTTATCCGTATTATTTTCCTCAAATATCCTATTTCTTACATCGTTCACATTTTCATCTCGTTTACAGAAGTACAACACCGAAGACAATCAAACGAATATTAAAAGCTACAAAAAATTATCTACCCAAAACGAAAAGTTCTTCCTCAAAGTTTCAAAGTTTTCCATCTTCTACTTTCGATTGGACAAATCTTAAATCAAGACAAAAAAGTCAACCATACATCACAATGACTCCGAGACCAAGAGATCAGCAACATCTCATGAGTGATGAGTATTTGGTGTCCACACCATTAGAAACAAGTAAAGTGGAGTACAAGCCATTGGAAAATATTGTCTGGTTCAATGTGTTCTGGTTTATCGGATTACACATTGCCGCATTCTATGGATTGTATTTATCAGTATTCCAAGCTAAATGGACTACTCTTTTTTTCGGTAAGTCTTTGGGTAACCCAGCACCAACCCATTCTGTTTCCCCTTTCCTTTACCAAGTTTGGCAAAGTTTTTTTGTCTTCACGTTCATGAGCCATTGTTCAAACTGATTGAATCGCTTCATGCGTAAGTGTGATGAGAATGAAAGCATAACTTTGCTCTATGACTAGTTACTCAAAATATGGTTTTCATCTCGCTCATATACACACAAAGCAATCAATTTCATGGACGTAATAGAAGAAGCATTCAGAATTAGGTTTTTTTCTCTCTCCCTTTCTCTTTCTCCCTGTTCATGGGAGAATAGATAGTTTCAGTAGATATAAGTTAGATTCATCTCACTTTTTTTTCTCACATACATGTATGAATTTATATGGAAGGGGAATCAAAACTATCGTTCTCGTCTATTTATTGGTCATTCAGAGTAAAAAGTGTAAAAAAGTTCACTCGATTGATAAGGAGAATAAGAATCGGGAGTTGATGTCGCTATCAAACTGATTGACTCTTAGATTAGTAAAACTATTCGATAATTTGAAACGCATATCAGTTTTCAAATTTTTCTCTATGTCAAAAGTATGCTGATACAGCTGTTTAGAGATTGGTGAAAATTATCCGTAATGATTACTTTTTGTACTCTCGGTTTACAAAATCTATCATTATAATCAAATGATTCAGTAGCTTAAATCGGATAGGCTCGTTCAGGAGCGAATCAGCTTTTGCAGAACATTAATGTAGATGAATGTATCTTTTACTGACTCTTTGTGGAGAGAATAGACAAAAGAGAGAGAGAGAGCGAAATTTTGGGGTTCTCTTCCTCTTAAGGCTGAGAGTATCGCACAAATTCTAGAATAAACCTTTTTTTGATGGACCAGCATAGGGAAGCGGGAGAGAAAATTTTCGGTTTTTTCTTCCTCCTAGAGATTAGAGTATTGCACAGGTTCTAGAATGAATCAATCTAACACGCTATTGAAGAAGGAGGTCTCAGCCTCTATCGGTTGGTTTTCCTCTTGAAAAATTGCTTGAAAATTGCTCAACTCATTTCTGGAGAATACATGATCATTAAATTCGCATCTTTTGATGGAAAGCTTGAAAACCTGATGTTAGATTGTATCAGTTTATTTGCTGGTTTTTAAGGTTTCGTAATGATTCAGGGAATAATATCATATGAATAAGAATATGAATCGATATGAATCAAATCTGATTTTTTCTCTTTTTCCGCATTCCTCTTAAAATATTAATTTCATTTGCAAAATTCGAAAGAATCTCACATACTAGTCTTGACCATTCGTTCATTTAATTTTTGGATCGCAAAATTTCTCCAACTGTTGCCATCACTGGTCATTCTTTGCTATGCTGTCGATTGAAATCCATTAGTTATGCATATCATACTTTGCTATTGGACATTGAATTAATTATGGTCTTTGCAAACAGATTTGTCATTAGCAATTCAACCGTTTCCTTCAAGGTAAACATTTCCATCATTCCAAACCAGTCAAGTGTTTCATGGAAATTTTTCTCAAAAAACTTTTTGAGCATATTTTACACCATTTTAGGCTCTAAAATTTTTTCTTGCACAAATAGTTACCATAAGATTTATAAATTATTTCTTATTTTTTACAGCTTTTTTCCTCTACAAATTATCACTTTTTGGAATCACGGCAGGAGTTCATCGCCTATGGTCTCATAGAGCTTACAAAGCGGTCTTCGGTCTCAGGGTATTCCTTTCCTGTTGCAATTCTCTAGCTTATCAAAATTCTATTTTCGAATGGGCTCGAGACCATCGAGTCCACCACAAGTACACCGAAACTGATGCGGATCCAGTTAACTCAGCACGTGGATTCTTTTTCTCTCATTGTGGATGGCTTATGTGTCGAAAGCATCCAGATGTTAAGAATATTGGTGGAAAAGTTGATGTGTCAGATATAATCAATGATCCTGTGGTATACTTCCAACACAAGTTCTACATTCCGAATGTACTAGTTTTCGCAATATTCTTGCCAACAATTATTCCATGGTTAGCTTGGGGAGAAAGTCTATGGGTTGCCTATTGGATTTGTGTACCACTCCGATATCTTCTAGGACTTCATGCAACTTGGTTTGTCAATTCTGCTGCTCACATGTGGGGATATCGTCCATATGATACCAATATTGCACCAGTTGAAAATATAACTGTATCTGCTTTGACTCTCGGTGAAGGCTATCACAATTTTCATCATACCTTTCCATGGGACTATTCCACTAGTGAATGGGGTTGGTCAATCAATCTGACCACAATGATTTTGGACCAATTTGCCAAGCTTGGATGGATTTATGATGTGAAGAAAGTGTCAAAGGAAATGATTATCAATCGTATGAAGCGAACCGGAAATGAGAATGTTCATCCCAATCATGGTAAACTCAATGGGAATGCTAATGGTCACAGTAATGGAATAAGTAATCACCAAGACTAAAGTGTGATGATATGTTTATATTTTCTTCGATAATGTTATCATAAATTCCATTTCCTTCTGATCAATTAGGCTAAAACCCTAACCTATTACCTTAAAGTCTACATCTTGACAATATTTCATTGATTGGGCACCAAAATTAGGTAGGAAACTAGAGCAGAACATTGTTCATATTTACAAAATCTGAGCTGACAAAAGAAATGTGTAATCTATTGATAACTCTACTGATTGACTCACAAATTTTGAAATGTCAATGGCTAGAAAAAATGTGATTTTTGCACGAATGTTGAACATTCTTCTCTCTCGATCAAATAAACTCTTACATCTTTCCACTCTGAAATTGTTTGCAATCCTCATTAGTTCAACAATTCGGATACAATCTTGTTCCATATTTTCCAGAGTCTTTGTAGATATCCAGTTACGGTGGGTTCTCTTTTCCTAAAACAGACCTTTTTCCACATAGGTAAGCGTATTCGAGAAAATTCCTCAATTTTCAATCTGAATCTTCTTCTCATAAACGCGAAGAAAAATTCGTGTCTAATTCAAAAAATGAACGTGAAGTAACTTTTTCGGTGCATTAGAGAGTTCTCATGGAATGTACTTGTTCATTGATGAATGATTCTTTTTTCTTGATTGGGAAAAAGGGTTGACATCCAGTATTGTCGCTCCTGACAACTACAGCAGTTAATAATCTCATTTTTCCACAAAAAAACCACCTAAGTGCAATCATATCAATTCAATGTCAGATGAACAATTGGCAAGAGAATTTTCTTTCCCAATCGTTTGCCACATATATATTCTCCTCTCAAAAACTTTCGATTTCATGACAGTTTTCAAACAAATTGTTCCAATCAATTCATGATACTCTCAATCAGACTATCCCACATGAAATTCTCACTCACCCATTATTGGAACATTGAAACAAACAAATCTTCCAATCATGTAGCCATCATCATGACCATCGAAGAAATTCATTTCGAGAGTTCATTCACAATATGTTAAGCTGCAAAAATGGCGCGTTCAAGTGAGCATGGCAAATGTTTTGATAATTTTTTTTCATAAGAAAAAGTGTTGAGAAGCGATTCTTGTTTAGTATTTTAAATGCCGGCTTAAAGTTTGACTTCTTTTTTATTTGGTGATTAATTTTGGAATATACGGATGATTGGTATGTCATATTGGAATTAGAATGAATCTAAATAAGAAAGAGTAAGTTCAAGATTTTATTTTGAGTGGATTTGTTTTGATATCATCATTTTTTTTCGATTCAGTGTGGATCTGTCCACTGTGAGATGCCAGAAATGCTTACAGCATGGTCATTGGACATATCAGTGTACAAATGAAAGGAAAACTTTGATCAGGTAAGATATTTGATCTTGATGGATTTTAGATGATTGTTCGATGGTTTGATGACACTAAAATTATGGAGACAATTAACTGATGTGCATCGTTTACGTGTACTCTCTTTGCAGGCCTTCACGAATAGCTCAATTGAAGAAGCGATTGAAAAATGAATCCAAAATCAGACAAGAGGAAGAACGAGAAACAGCACTGAAAATTGCGAATGCTGATAAAGAAAATAGGTAAGTTGATTAGCTGTGAATCATGACAGTTATTTGAGATCAAAATGTGAGCATCTCTCTAATTTTTTCACTTTCTTTCTCCTTTTTTGGATCTTAGGAGTGAAACTTTTAATTCACCTTCTGAATCCGAGGGAACTTCAGATTCCGAAAGTGATAGCTCTTCTTCCGATGATTCAAGTGATTCATCTTCATCATCCAACTCATCCAAAAGTGATGATTCTTCATCTACCTCAGGAAGTGAATCCGGTTCTAGCTCATCTTCAGATTCATCATCTAGTAGTAGTTCATCAAACAGCATTCCGAAGAAAAAGAAGCGAAAGAATAATTGATCATCATTTTCGTGTGGATGAAATCGATGCAAAGTGAACGATAAGGAAGTAGAGAATAATAATAAACAAATTTTTGCGTGTATATACTTAATTTTAATAATGGAATCAATAAGAGAATCATGCTAGAGACCGAATTTGACACTACCTCTCCAGTTTCTAGTATGTAAGATGATAAAAATTCTAATGACTGAGAAAAAGCAACTTGTAATGCGAACAATCAAGATTAAGCCAACACAGCTCTCTCATTTGTCAAAGTCTTGGTGAGATGGTGAAAATAGGAATTTCGAAGAGCTTATTTGAGTTGATTCAGTGAAAAAAGTTTACTGGTCATGAATAAGGGTCAATGGGCAACGCGTTGTTCATGGTCTACGGTCTTCAACAATTGTACAATTGGTAACGCGGTCGCTTTCGTGATTTCAAATCTTCGTAAAATTCTTGAATATCTTCCTGACGAACAACTCTCTTGTTCACAGCGTAATCTTTCAAGAACTTTTTCAATTCGTCAGCCATGAAATTATACCCATGCATAACTTCGAGACTTTTCACTCGGTCCATCCTGTTGATTTCATTCAAAGCTTTCTCGTAGTGATTTTTTTGGGTATTCTTCTCTTCTCCCTGCTTCTCATAGAATTGGACAGTATCCTCTTCATCACAAATAAATGCACAATCAAGAGCGATATAATTTTGACGACACGGAGAACATTTACACAATGTGGACCGCCAACCATCTCGCCAGAAAGTAGCACCTTTACGAACTCTGACGGAAAATTGATTTTTCAGCTCATCGAGCTTACACTGGGCGGCTTGAGTTGTGGTGGACACCGGATCGCTCAATTTCTCATCAACTGATGGATCACCTTTTGAAAGGTCAACTTGAGAAGCACTTTGCTCATTCTCAGTCTTGATATCATCAGCTGAAGTCGGTGACTGTAGCTCTTTATCAGTGGCTTCTGATTCATCGCTTTTACCATTACCATAATAATACCACAGGAAATCCAATCTTTCCATGCATTGTCCACAGATCATTTCGGCAAATCCCTTGTCCTCGGGAATCTTGCTGATCAAGTGGTAATCGTGGAACCAATCTTCACATGCGATACACTGGTACATACAGGTATCTTCTGCTGTGCTCTCAGGATCTGGATAGGGCCTTTCACAAGTACAATAGAGTCCAGAGAAATTGTGATTGTACTTATTGTACGGATTGGTGGCACTTTTGTCCGGGAAAAGGTTACATTTGTTATTGGGGACTTTAGAATTGCCGCAATCACATCTGAAAGCTCGCTTTGTGTACAGCTCATACAGCTCATGATTTTCATGACAAGCATAGCTGCATGCTAAACATACACCAAATGGTTCACCATCAGATCCACGGCATGTTTTACAGGCATAGAGAGCTTGTCGAGGAACATAACCTCTCAAGTAGGTACAATTATCCTCATCAGAGCCAGCAAGTACTGCAGATGCATCTTCTTCCAATTTTTGTTCCTCAGCAAGCCATTCAGGCAACGTGACAGCCGGATCTTGCTCATCAGAGGCGAGAGAAACAACTTCATCCTGTTCAGTCATATCTGAAAATGAGAGTGGAAAAGTTTAGAAAAAAAAGTGTACAATCAATATCATGATGCTAATCACTTTAGTATAAGTTGGCGCTTACCTTTTGTCTTGACCTTTTTTCCCTCCAAATCAGTCTCTCTCTCTACTACAGATTGTTGAGCTGTCGATGATCCAAATAAAGTTGATCAACTACAATAGCAGTCAACAATTTGCTGATCAACGGGGTTAAAAATATTTTCCCACAGTATATGTAGACAAACAAGAACTAAAAATACAATTAACTAAATCAAATACTTGATCACTTAATTGAAGAAGAAGTGGATTTGAAGACTCAGACTGACAGATGTAGCAAAAATTTTGCTTCATAAACAAGACAATGTTCACAATGTTGCGCTTGCTCACAAAAAGACTCACAAACGTTACTTTTTTTGAGCCAAAGAGTAGTCAACTACTACACTTACAAGTTAGCCTGCCTTGACGCAATCGACAGAATTAACACAATTGACACAATTGATACAATTAAAACAATTAGCACAATTAGACTACTCTTTATCTTGCCCTGACTCTTTGTGGGCTAGAATAGGCAAGCCGAAGAGAGAGGGAGAGAGAGAGAATTTTCGGTTCTTCTTCCCTCTTTGTAATGAAAGTATTGCTCAAGTTCTAGAAAGAATCAGTCTGATACATCATCGAAGGGGAAAGTTTTAACTTCTATGGGCTGATTTTCCTCTCGAAGAATCAAAATTGATCTTGGTCTTGGAAATTTTGAAGCCTGACGTTAAATCGTATCAGTTTATTTGCTGATTTGAGTGAAGGTCTCAATCCGCACTTGAGCTTCTATACGTTCACTCATATTTTTCGAAATACTGAGAACTGAATGCCTTTTTAGAGAGTGATGATGTGTTTGGCATAGTGTACAAGATCTGAATTAGGCTAAAACAACATTTTTTCGCTGTCATGCTCTAGATTTAGTTCAATAAAACGTTTTGGAATCATATGAAAATTTTCGGAGTGTATTAGATAATAAGATACGATTGTATCCAAAGAGCGCTTGTTCGCAACGAACCTTTCCAGTTAATCTTTTCAACTCCGATCGAATTCAATTTTGGAGCGATTGAATCAAGATTCCCTCAGAAAACTCTTTCCAAATTCAAAACACCTTATGTTTCCACCAAACTCTGATTTTGGAATAGTGAAGTTCATCCAATATTCCACATTTTCAATATCTTTGATTTAAAAACAATTTTTTCGACAGTGAATGGCACAATTTTCATTTCAGCTCATCTTCATGATAAGCTCTATCTCCCACAATAGTGATTCGATTCATTCCAAGATTCTCTCACATTATTTCAAGGAATTTATGAGCTATCTTACCAAATTTTATGAAAACTGATAAGTTCTGACTGAGCTACTGACCTCGGAATTCAACTGAATTTTTTCACCTGTAGGTCAAGAACGGTGTAAATTCATTCACATGGTGTAGTGTAAGGATGAAACATTCTTGACTCAATTTTTGGATGATGAATCTTTCATCTTATTCACCCATCAGTAGTCAACTCTTCATTGTTAAAGATCTCATCGAGAATCTCGAATTTTTTCGTAATAGGAGAGACCCCACATTACCAAGTTACAGTCATCAGTGGTGTATTTCACTCCAAGACTTTTATGTAAATTTCATCCACTTTCCATGAGGGGAGAAAATAAAGAGACCACATATGATTTCATGGGAAAATATCTTAGATGAAGCTTCATTACAAAACGTAACATATGAGAAAGGAAAATTAGAACATGATAAATCTCTGAGCAAAAATGGGCTCAATAGATGCTGCTAGGTGAGCTCGTGAAGCTTATAATTCTTCAACAAAGTTGATTGCTCAAACAATGAGAATAGGATTTCAGTATATACAAGTGTTAAAAAAAGTTTCTTCACTCTTATCAAACTATGATTTTCTCTCCTATTGACGACGAAGATTTTCTAGCCGCTGCATGAGATCAGCATCAGCATCATCGGCAACCGCTGTCGGAGTTTTGGCAGATTGAGCAGTACTTGGCAAAGGCTGGCCAACAACAGGAATTTCGTTTAATTGCTCCTGCATTTGTATACCGAGCTCATCAAGTACTTTGGAGACAATCTGATCTGATTCTTCTTCATAATCATCTTCATCCAATGCCTCATCTATCACCTCGGACATCATCTCCTCCTTCATGTCCATTATTTCGGTTTGTTTTTCAAATTCTTGCATTATTCTCTGTATTTGTGGCAAATTCATTTGACGATTCATGGATCCCAATGCTTTCGTTACACCCTTCATAGCCACTGCCATCGAATTTTGTGATCGAAGTGTTTGAACTTTCAACGAAACCGCCTGTATATTGGCTTTCATCAATATAAACTTTTGAACATATCTTCGTGTTCGAACCAAATCTTTGGCCATCACCTTAACGGCACCCATCTGATTGTCTTTAGCCATCTTTTTAATGTCCACAATCAATTTTTTCTCCTGAGCTTCCATTTTGCTCCTTTCACGATCCAAATCTCGAATGGCCTTATTCAAAGCTCGCTGATTTTGTCTCAACATTTCTTCAGGAGTCTTTTTACGTCCAAAAAGCCACTCCATGATGATGATACCACAATGACTGATAGTCCACACAAACACAAGTACACAATGTCCAACTGTATGTTACCTAATTGTAAGGCAACCAAGTAAATATATTCCAACCACAAGCAACACCTCAATTTCAATTGTTTATCATCAAAACATTCAACATCTGATCCTCATCAATAACAACACTCTCTCTGGTGGCTTTAAAGATGTACTACTGTGTTTTGATTTAATAGTCGAGCGAATGAACTTATCATGTGAATCACCTTCTGATTTTCTCTTTCTCTCTCTGATCACTGATTTTCCAATAGCCATAGATCAGTGAAAATATTAAACTATAATCAATCAACGGAAGAGAGTGAAAGTGAGAGCAATGATTTGATCATCATCATCGAAATTTTTGTCCCATCATCATTCACTTTCTCTCTCTCTCTGGAATCTCTTTTCTCTTCTCTCTCTTTCATTCATTTCACTTTCACATTTTGCGTGTTTTGTGTATATCTGTTTGACTTGGAAAAATAACATTCTCTCTCTCATGTATACACCTTTCTGTATCACTATTTTTTCCTCTTCTTCTTCTACTCCTTCTCCTTTGTGTGTGTTCACACTTGATTATTGATCCATCATTAATTGGGTTGTATCATCATCTATATACCCTACAACCGTCTATCTCTTGTGATCTCATCGATTTGTTTCCATTGATTTTGGGTGAAAAAAAAAGGTTCATCTCATCAAGTGCCCATCCTTACACCAAAAAATTTAAGCTCAACATATACACACAAATTGTCATTCGTTTAGCCTCGAAATTTTTTTTCCTTTCACTTTCATTTTCACTCTTCTTGCATCACTGAACAGCTGAGCCTTGAGGTCGTTTTTGGCTTACTATTGTTTCGAAACATAATTGTAAATCCTACTCATGATCTGAATTGCTGATTTATCGACATTGCATTGCTACAAGCACGAACATCATTACCCTCTTCTTCTCTCTCAGTCATACTGGACATGTGATTAAATTATTTGATCTTTCTATATAATATTATTGCGGTGTAAATCAGTCGATTTGGATACACACAGGAGAAGTTCGTACTTTTGTTGGGATTGGTTTGTCTGCTTGTTCCTGGATAATAGTCGTGATAGACAACCGAATAGCCACAACCAATCAATGCCAATCTTGAAAGATCTTAGTGCTGTCGAATTAAAAGAGCACGGTAACAAGCTCTATCGTCATCAAAAGTACAAAGAAGCTCTCGAATACTACAATCGAGCAATTGTGAGTAAAGGAAAAGCAATCATTCTCTCTTCTTCTTTCTACCAACCTTCATTATGACTAAATGACACTGTACAGTAATAATTGTGGGTAGTAAGGTTAATTCATTTCATTTCATTCTTCATCTACCCACATAAATTATCTCGGCAACACAATCATTACTGAACATTACTATGTTTCTCTGTTTATCTCATGTTTACACACAGAATTGCGATCCATCAGATTACGTTTATTTCACCAATCGAGCGTTATGCTATCTCAAATTGCAACTATGGGAACAGGCAGTCAAGGACGCACGACGGTCACTCGAATTAGAGCCAAACTGGATTAAAGGTCACTTTTTTCTGGGCTCAGCCTTGTTAGAGATGGAAAGCTATGAGGATGCAATGAGACATCTACAGAGAGGTATGACATTGTTTCACTTCCGCCCTCCGATGACTAGTGATGACTAGATAACTCGGCTAAGAGTACAATCGATCGAGTGCTTAGCATGTGAAACCATTCGTCAACATTGACATTGTGATTACTAATCAGCCTCTAGACCACACACATATCGAGACGAGTTAATCAGATTGTCTACGCAAATGGGAATCTGGAAGGTTTCCATTGAACAACAGTGTGAAGATGACTTTCTTCCCGTCATGAAATGAAGAGTTTTATTATGATAATTTAAGGGAGAGAAAGAGAAGAATCAAACCTTTCGTATTACTATAGCTACAAACCATATGACTTACCTTTTTTACGTCACTTTTGTTAGCATGCGATCTTGCAAGGGACCAAAAAGTGAACTTTGGTGATGATATAGCATCATTGCTACGATTAGCACGCAAACGACGGTGGAACCAGTTTGAGGAGAGAAGAATCAAGCAAGAAATTGAGCTGCAAAGTTATCTCAACAATCTCATAACCAAAGACAAGGAAAGACAAATACAAGAAATTTCAAACAACGCCTTGGATAAGGACAAGATGAGTGAGATGGAGAGTCAAATAGAGTTGAAATCTCAGCAATATATGGACGAATTGAATGAAATGTTCAAGGCACTCGATATTAGACGGAAGGTAAGTGTTTGGCTGGGTTCATTCCCATTAGGAAGCCACTTGACTTCTTGAGCCTGAGAAGAGAGAGATATGACTTTTCTTCGTCTTGATTTTTACAGAAGCGAGATATTCCTGATTATTTGTGTGGGAAAATAAGCTTTGATATAATGACTGATCCAGTCGTTACACCAAGTGGGATCACGTATGACCGGAAGATTATCGAGGAACACCTCCAGAGAGTTGGTCACTTTGATCCTGTTACCCGCACACCGCTCAGTGCCGAACAATTGATACCGAATCTCTCCATGAAAGAAGTTATCGATGCTTTTATCGCTGAGAATGAATGGGCTACAGAATATTTGTAGCCATGTATATATTTTCGCCCTCCCTTTGAAGGAATAAAGTGGCCCCAAATCCAAAATCTTCCGACTTTGTCTATTTGTTAAATTGATGAACGATCAAGAGAGCTTGAATGATTGTGATTGGGAGCTACACTCTTCTTTGAGCTTCCAGTGGAACAAGTATCAACGCAGAGAGTTTCGTTGGATTCGTATGGGAGATTTATTCACAAAAAATGGGTGGTAGATAGAATGGTGACCATTTTTTGACAGTCACGAGATGAGCTCAAGATGAATTTCATAAGATAATCAAAACTGAAAGAAGAAAAGAATAAATGTTAGAAGATTGTAAAAGAGAAGATGGCTCAAGAAAAACCTTACCTTATTCATTTGTTTACATATGCGTCTAAATCAGCATCGAGTTCTTCTGCTGTTATATTGGCTTTACGCGGTCCACGGCGAGCAGTCTGACTGATACGTCCACGGCCACGACCCATGCTGTTTCCACCACGGAATGATCCACGATTTGGTCTAGCCATTTGGGGTGATCGGTAATCATTACCACCTCCACCACCAATGCGTCTGGAGGCATTGTCATTGCTTGAGGAAACCATGACAATCTTCATCGGGCGGCCTATTTGCATGAGAAAGATGAATGTTTTAGCGTGATGTCCCTTTGAACCATGTTTTTCAATCACTAACCATCAAGAAGTACATCATTATAACGATTCATAGCCTGTTGAGCTGATGATCGATTTTGAAAAATAACCTCAGCAGTGCCAAGTGATCGGCCAGCTTTATCATAATGAACGCCAGCTTTACGAATTTGACCATACTCTTGGAACAATTCTTTTATATCCTTATCATTGACAGAGTAATCAAGATTAGAAATCATTAGATGGCCAGTACCGGATGAGCCACCACCGGAGTAACCACCTCCTCCTCCTCCGATTCTTCCACGGGAGGTATTGTCATTAAACATATCATGTTGCCATTTACCTTGATCCCTCTGATAGGGACCAGATCGTTGAGAATTACGATTCATTTGAACTCTCATCACACCACCACGACGAGCTTGTTGCTGACCACCACCACCACCAGCACCGGAGGAGAAGCCACCTCGACCAGAGGCAATCCGTGTGCCGATGCCACGGCGAGCTCCACCGCGTCCACGAAGGGATATTTTGTCCATTTTGATAATTTGATCAAGAGACATATCAATTCTTTCAGCCATTATGCTCAATAATAATTAAGTGTTAAATGAGAAAGTACCAAAAAAAAGATAATGAAGGAGCAAAATAGAGACACACAAACAGTACCAGACAAATTATCTTATCGATAGCTCTCAAGAGTTAAGATGGCCGCCGAGAGTGAAGCACACACACACACCTTGATGGATGATTCAAATTACAAACGATTAATTGACAATATTTATGGCCGCAAATGTGATACCAATATGATCAGGATGGAGTGTAGATGGTGAAAATATTGATGATATAATATTGATGACAATTAAAGACAAAAAAATAGATATAAACCAGTTAAGTTGATCAAAAACACAGCTACCAACACTCACACTCACGTCCTGATGAAGAGTCTTTTTTCGCTTACTTTTTCCTTTATACAAGCTTGAACAAGCCAAAAAATTTTAGCTGAAAATTTATGCCACAGGGTGCGCTACTAGTCATGGGGCGCAAAATTTTCGAACTTTCGAAATTGAGATCATTTGAGAACATTATCGAATTAATGAGCAATATATTCAGCATCATGAGGATGAAAATTTATAAATGATGATGAGAAGGGTTGTTTGATAGCTGATCAGTGTCGAGAATGATCATTCAAGAGAAATCGTACTGAAAATATCATACAGTGGACAGATAGTCGAAGTGGACCATCAGTTCGAAAAAGTTCTAAGTATATTCTCATTGCTAGAGAGAGAGAGAGAGAGCAGGTAAATCTTTGTGGTTATCGAACATAGGTGCAATACTGTGAAACATGATTGGCAAATCGATTGTCGATGTCATACCTGGAGTGAAGGAAAAAGAAGAGCAAGAGAGGAGAGAGGAGAGATAGAGGAAGAAGAGGATATTTTTAGGATAGAGAAGGGCGAGTCAAAGCTAGACAGGATAGAGAACTTTTTTTCCATAATATTAGTAGATGGAAAAGCGTAATGGACGAGAAGATAACAGTGAATAAACGCCTTTTTTCATCATAGAGAAACTGATTTCTCTTTTTCGAACCAGGTAAAGAACTTCTCCCTTTCTGATCATTTATTTCAGGATAAACTTCAAACAATTGTAATCAAAAAAATGTATGAGTATATGGAAGTATAGCGAATTCCTTCACTATATGAGAGTGATTCGTTGAAATCTTGATATTAAAATTTTTCTTATGATTTAATCCAACTATTTCAGTTTTAAAAATTTATCATACAAAAATATTGGACTGAATGAATTTTCATTCATGATCGTCAGAAAAAGGAGAGAGAACTTCGTCCAAAGAATGAATTATGTTCAGAACTTTAATTGATAATTTTTATTACCATTCTAATGAGCTCAGATTCTCAAATATCTCTACATATATATTTCACTCTAACAAGGAATCCAACTGACAGAGTGAATTCTGTACTGCAGAACGAGTTACTCTTCAGTACCGGCAGAATGCTTTTCGAGGTCGTCAGCTGGACGAACCCTGCTCAACCATTCATGATACCTTCAATTGAATTATTTTGCCCCATAAAGATACAAATCACCATATGTAATTATTATTACTATCCTTTTGCCCAGTTTCATGGAGACCCTTCTCTTTTTTCATAAGAGGAGAAAGAGAGAGAGAGAGAGAGCGTAAGAGCTCAAGAGAAGGAGAAAAGTGCGCTCAGGTGGACATGAGCAATTATCCTGGTCATCGGTCGGTTATTATGACTCCAAAGATCATTTCGATAATTGATTTGCCATGCTGAGTAGGTCTTTTTTTCTACAACTCTCCACATACATAATCGCGCTCAATTCACAATAATCATACAAACGAAGCGCTTCGAAGCAGTCGAATAGGAGACAGTAATCAGAGGATAAAGTTTTCTTCAGCCAGAGAGAGGAGTGGGAAGAATTTTCTGCTTCAAAATTTTTTCTATCCATGACAGAATTTCTAACCTCACAAACAGAACGACAATACACACATGTGAAATAATCTGAGTTAGAAGGAAAAAAAGTAGCAAGCGTGGCAAAAATCAGTTGGATCAAGCAAATACAGCAAATAAGAGGTGATCGGGTAGGGTGGTATTGGGTGGAGGACTGTAGGGCCAGAGATTGGGATGAGAAATAAGAAGAGAATATGTATTCTCGAATGAAGCCACAGCCTAGCAGTAATGTCATTCAAGCGATTGAATTGGGTGTAACTACACTACTAGGTAAAATGGGATAAAACTTTCAGTATTCTTTCTTTCTCTTCTCTCTCTCTCTCTCTCTCTCTCTCTCTCTCTCTCTCTACTCTTAATCATCTATACCATGATAAAGCTCCACCACCATTCACTAGCCCACCTCCTGATTATATCCATTTTGCTCTCATTCCCTTCCGCACCCACCCCATGGCTTTGCTCAACATGCGTTTGGCAAGTTTTTTTTTCGCCATGGCTTTTGTTTTATATGGAATACTCTTGGACACCTTATCATTTCTCCTGCCATTTATACTAGGTCACTATCCATCGGTCTCGTAGTATGGTCAAAAAAGGCCCATGGATGGAAAAAGAGAGAGAGAGGGAGAGATAGTGGATTTGTGAAGGTGGAAGACAGATAACATGATGATGTAAATGATTGGAAGGTAGAGTGAGAGAGACAGGGAGAGAGAGAAGGTAGGAAGTGGGAGGGAGATAGCGAAAAGAGACTGATATTCTCCTAGATGGACCGATCGAAGAGCTTCAATTTGGAGAAAAGTGAGGAGAGAGACTGAAGAGAGAGAGAAGAAGAGGGAATCTAGAGTAAAGGTATTGCAAGCAATTGATATTAAAATTATGGTAAGTAATTGCGTGTTAAAGGGCAAAATAATGAACGCCCTAGACTCTCTCTCTCTCTCTCTCTCTCTCTCTCTCTCTTGGTGATCATCTCCTTCTTTCACCCACTATAAAAACGCAATGATCACTTCTCCTCTGGGACTCGATGCATACTCAATGGCCATTCATGATTCGTGAGCAAATCTAATGTTCTGATCCATTGACTTTGATATCTGGAATAACATTTTTTTGTCAAGTTTGAAATGTTCCTCTCATTTTTTCTTCCGCGTTTTGTTTAACTCAAATTTCTCTCCAGCCATATCATGCGGAACAGATTTTCCAGTGAAGTCCAGTGTTAAATGAAAAGTTCATTGGATGGAGAGAGTTTTCTGGGAAAAGCTCCAAGGAAAACCTGATATGTTCAAAGCCGGCTCTAATCTCAACTCGATCCATTTGTCAACAAAACCATACAAAATGCTATTGATTTTGCAGCGAAATACTCTAGTGATGACAACACTGATTGGATGAACAAGTTTTCTTCACTTTTTTCTCCATCTTAACTGTTTCATCACGGGAAATTCTCTGCGATATACACGTTTTGTTCGTTTGGCTCGAGTCATGATTATGAGCTATTTCATCAATCATCTTTCCAATCAGCGTTCGGGTGAAAGAACCGTTAGTTCATCTTCGACAGGAACGTCATTCATCCATTATGCATCCAAAGATGATTCAGGTATGAGTCCCTATTTTTTGTCCAGCTAATTTTTTCTCACACAGAATTCAGTTCCAACAAGTTTTTCGAAGTAGTTTACAATACCGGATGTAGGCAACATTCAAGTCAACGCAAACGTTCACTTCTCAACATGGATGAAACTATTCCACATAATGAAGCAGGTATTTCGAGGTTGTGGTTCAGATAGTAGATCCTCAATATGGTCAATTTATTCCAATTCTCGTCTCGCCCCTCGAAAATCTGTTGGTTGTGATCTTTACATACATCTTCTTTCGAACATTAATCATGATGTTTCCTGGGACTGTGTGTAGTTAGTAATACTGTGAATCAATAGAAATATTTCGCGGTGCAGCTTGTATTTCACAACTTTCACTCATTTTCAAATTATGATCTAGCGTCTTATATGATAATCAATAAACAGTACAATTGCATGGTTGCAAACCATGAAAGACTCAAACCGTTGATTTTTTTCTCTTCTTGGTGTACCTTAGAGTAAGAAAATCGAATGAGCAAAAGTTTACTCTCTAAGGCAATGGAAAGAACAATTGGGACCTTTGATTTTGAACGCCTCAACTACCAACGCACTACCAAGGGTGGCAATGACATGAGGCTTGGGTATGGTGAAAAAAGGAGAATCGAATCAAGCTTTCAGACACATTGGTATTTATATTAACAACTTAAAAAATCTAATGGGATTAAAGTGAGTTTTAGAAGAGAAACAAACCATAGGATGATTTTGTAAGTTGTTCCATCTTCTTGAACTCCGAATGGAGCAAAAAGTTGAGATATTCCATCTAAATCTCAGCCTTTCAAAAGGTAGAGAGATAGATTGACTCGCGATACTGTGTGATGAGCTTGTGCTGGAAACTCTGTAGAGTTTCCCAAGATTAAGATCATGCATTATCACTCTTAGATTGCATTTCATTCGAAGCTTCGGACTTTGATTCTTCAGGCGTCAGCTCCATCGCATTTTGAGAATTGGATGGTGTGTCAAGTGATGATATGAATTCTTGGATTTGGCTTTGCTGATGGCCAGTTTGCTCTGCACCATTACCACTTCCTTCATTGTTTGGTATCTTTGAATTTAATTGGAGTGCAATAAGAGGATCTATTTTGGTATCACCATCTTCAACTTTTTCTCTACCAAAAAATCAGAAAGTTTTAAAAAATTCCGGGGAAAGGATTGATGAACTCACTTTTCTCCATCATGAACTATTCCATCATTAGCAACGTTCCATTCTAATTGTATTTGAAGTTGTCTGGTCATCTGTTGGACTTGATATTCAAGGAAAGCCTGAGAAAAGAGTCAAAAAAGTAGAATAAGTATAAACTTCGAATAATATTCACGGACTCCTTAAACTAACCTTCTCCTCCGAGGTTGTATCTGTATCAGTAACATCTTTGACTAGAGGATTATTAATAATGTGATTTTCCTTTTCTAAGGGTCCACATACAAACTCCTCCCAAGACTTTTGAACACTAGCATCCACAATTTCCATATTTCGTTTGACTATATCATCATCTTTACAAGAGATTATATGATTTGCTATCATCACGAGGTGACCAATATAGCCAGGTCGAGAATGAGATAGATTGGATGTAGAGGAGGGCAAATATGGAGTGCAGGAATCGACGATTCGTTTAAACAGATTGCATTCGATGAACAATTGCTTAATAAGAGCCGAGACACTTTCTTGGTCGGTTGCAGAGTCATTACCACTCTCAGATATTGGACTGGTCACAGGGGAATTTGACTTAGAATTATCAAGAATACATTTTATACTTTGTTCAACTTGAGTATGAAGGAAATTGTTATAAGAATATTCGAAGAAAAAGTCCTGAAAAGAAACGTCGAAGATTGAGCGTCAAAATGTGAAGATAGCTGATACAAAGCGGATGAAAATGCAATTCAACTCACCAACAAGACCACTAAAGTTTTAATTTCTTCTATCTTTCGATTGATTTGAGGATTATTACTGCTCAATAGAGCTCTAATTAGGTGGACAACTTCTATTCTAGTTGCTCCAAAAGGTTTTTCGATCAAACCGGCAACGGTTCGAACTGGATTTTGATGCGGTGGATTGATAAGTAAGGAATGGAAGTCAGGAAGCCGTGGTTCGATGGCTGCATGAACTTGCAGCACACTTTTGGTCAATTTTTCAATGTCAACGGATGACACATTAAAATTTGTTGTGGTGAGATCGCCAATACATAGTTGAGACGGTGGTAAAATACGAGGTACACCCTCAAATGCATCATTGGTACGAATTTCATCTGCTTGAGGTTCAATGGGCAGTCTTTGAGGTTGATTTGCTCTAAAAGTTGAACATAGAGTTGGAGGTTGAAATCATTAATTTATAAGGACTAAAGAAATACTTTACCTATATTTTTTATATTCTAATAAAGATTGTAAAACTTCTATCCCATTGACCAAGCATTTTTCTGTGCGATCTTCAAACATATTATCTAATAGTTTACTGACAGTAGATGTTCTGTTAAGATGTTGAAGAGAGACATTAATTTTCCAACAGTACACAAAAGTCAATTGTGTTTTTCACCACTTACGATTCTATCTCTTGTATAATGAGATTTTCATTGCATTTTTTCCTTTTCCAATCAGCGCTTTCTCTATAATGTCTTATGGTATCACACAGAAAATTTGAAGCATTCGCACGCGCTCTAGGGTTTGCACCTTTTTCGAATTTGGATATCAACTTTGGAATAAGATTATGCTGATGATAAAACTTAGGTGACGAGAGAAGAAAAAAATCATGAGGATAAGAGTGAGAAAAATTGATACTTGTTTATGATTTACCTCATCCATGTTTGCAGGAGTCATGGCTGTGAGTGTGTAAAACAGTAGATCCATGACAGAAGAGGTTCCAATGTGACGAACTGCTACATCCACAAAATAGGGGAATTTCAACAGGATATTTTGAGAAGCATAATCCACTCCCCATTTCCATAGTTTGTAGACAATTTTGCAAACAAAACTGGCCAATAATGAATTCAATTCTTTGTCTTCATCTTTATCTCTCATGAAAAAATGGAACAGCTCTGCTACGGCGATTTCATGATTCATTAAAGCCATCATGATGGCTGGAGGATCGCATACCAAAATTTCGAATGCTACATTGGCAAGATAATACCGTTCTTTCTCATTTTTCGGATAAGGTGGAGGCTCATGTGTGGCCAGTAAAACCAAATTTATAATACCATCCTTTGAAGTGAGACTGGGAATAAAGCGAATTGATAGAAACTATTGGATAAATTCTTGAAACAATACAAGACTACAATACTACTTACTATTCAATTAATTTAGGATTTTCAAGTTTACATTCTTCGATAACTTGTTCGTCATACAAGACATCTTCGAATTTGGTATTGGGCTGTGGAGATTAAGAAAAAAATCAATGATAGCAGTTGATACATCAATCAATATTCGGACAAAACAGTCTAATATCAATGGAGATGATTTCCAGAAGGAGATTGAAAAACTGAAGTCTTGAAGGTATGTGTGTACAAGTAAGAACTATCGTCAAGGGAAACAGATTGATGTGAATATTTCAAAATGAAAATTTTTCAATCCTCCTCTCTCACACACACATAGATGACAATCAATGAAATTGATGATTTCGAAATCATAACCATAAAAATTATCAATCAGTTGTCAGTGATCGAGAGTCATCAAATGTTTAGATTATCCATGCATACGGAAAAACAAATGAGGCAATGGCATGTCTCTCTCTCTCTTTCGCTCATTTTCGCTGATTAAAAACATACACACACACACACAATCGTCAAGTCAAATTGTTTCACTGGATTAACCTTCGAAAGACATTGAATACACAAACCACTACTTACATCATCTAATAGGGTATCTATTTTTCGAGCTTCTTCACCGAGTGTATTCCAGAACATTTTGCGTGAGGAAAAAAACAATAGCAATAAATACAGATATTCACAATTAGTACAATTAAATCCTCTTGAAAATTTTTTTTGAATTTATTGATGTTTTGGTTTTTTGCTTGCAGCATGAATAAAACTTGCACACTGTTGACAGATGACGCTAGCATCTTCGCACATGATCAATTGCGATTGACTCAGTGAAAAGATGAGAAAAAAAAACTTATTAGTTTTCAGAATTCTTCGAATATTTTTTGAATAAATTAGTTAATCATAATAAATTGGAGGAAAATTCGTGTGAAGTTTTATTAGAGGAAGGTTGGATTTGAATATATTCATGGGATTTTTTCGGTTATTTTTTCTCGTGGATTCCTGAATGAAGAGTGGAAGATTTTGGGAAAGTTTTCTTTCGGCAACTATTAGGTGGCGATTTTTTTTACCGTTCAAGGAAATTAATTTCCAATCACGGGGAAAAGTCAGAATGAATGATTTGGGTTAATTGTAATTGAAGGCATCAATTATATTACATATAGAAAAGTGAAGATTGGTTGTTAGATTGTGAGAATTTTTGGAGGGTCTTTCTCAGAAGAGAGGAGAGCATCTGATAAGTGAAGGCGATTTTTTGAGCATCAAGTAGTTAGAGAAGATTGATTAATATAATTCGTTACCTATGAAAAGTGTGAATGATTCTCGAAAAAGCTCCAAAAATAGGTAGAGTTTGTCTATATGATTATATTTAGAGCATCTCCTGACACGAATTGAAAGTGAACGCAGGAAAAAGAGCCATGTCCACTTTCATTTATCACTCATCCCATCAGAGGACCATTTGACCAACTGAAACTGACTTTTTCTCTTGTTTTTTTTAGTCTTCATCGTGAACTTGAAACTATGCATGCTGTTAGATAAGACTAACTAACTAATGTTAGAAGATCAACATTTTCTTTCGTCTGGATTCCTTCTCTTCCAGTTTTAGGAATCACAAGCTGTGAACATATCAGAAATGACCACGTTCATTAGTGCTATTCGATATCTATTAGATCCAAGTCGAGATGATCGTTGAAACGAAAGGAGGAAGCTTCGTTGGTATGAGATGAAGAGAGAAAGTGGAACTGATTCGGCCAACATGGATACAATCAGATTTCGAACTGGAAGAATTCGAAATCGAGCGATTGCGCAAAGTAAGTAGTGCATTTCGATGGAGGGATTTTCCATGTAAAAGATTCAGAAGAAAAAGGATGAGAGAAGAAGATATACGATGTGAATCTCTTCACTTCCAACTAGTAGTATACATTATCTAGATGCCAGTGTACGTATCAATCAACCGGAATTCCAATCATTCATGACAATCCGTAATGAATAAATATTTGAATCATATGACAATTTTTGAAAGATTTTTGTGATCAACTTTACTCTCTTTCTCTCTCTCTCTCATAATACACATAGTTTATTTCTTTATCATTTTATGTCAATCATTTCCATCGACCATCAACCTTCATTTAACAGCTTATCATCTTTTATTGTTGCTTCATAACAATCCAATCCATTTTATTGTAACACTCACACATAATCTAGAGATTTTGCTTCACTATTTCAATTTTCAACTCAACTTTTCGACTTCCCGCTCCACTGATTCACTTACACTGATTTACTTTTTCAAATTGTCATCATGTCTCACCGATTTCATAGACCATTTTAATCAAATTTGACCACCATGAAGAGGTGAGTACAAATTGAATAATTTGAATGATGCTCCCAGAAAAATTTTTCATTATCAAAAATTTTACTCACACACACACACACACCAATACTGTTTCCCAACGATCCACACTCATCACACTAATTGTTGCAGGAAGCGAACTTTTTTCTTTCTTCCATTTCATTCTATTCAATTATAACTTTTAATTATTTATTGAAAGCAAGTTCCCCAAGTTTTCACGATTCATGAACGCATAGAGTCCAGATGAGAATCATATTGAAATTATATAAATCTTCCCATCAGATAGTATAAAGTTCAAGAGAGAGAGAGAGATGGACTTGACTCAAATTGACAAGCAAGGATTACTCATTAGTGTTCCCTCTTCTAAACTAGATTTTTATTTAGGTTATTCAAGTGTTTCGATAGTATTTCGTATCTAATCTGATTTGGTTAATTTTCATCATCATCAAAAAATCAGAACAAAAGAACTCATTTCATCCTGAAGGATTGTGTGAGATAAAACGATAGGATTGTTGTTTGCTCTGTTCTGTGAACATTTTATTTCCCCCTCTTTTTCGATTCCATGAGATCATCTCACATGAATTACATGAATTAGCATTCACCATGTATATCACACACACACACACTTCACACCCTTTTTTCTGCTATACACCAATCTTTGTCACCAGAAAAGTTAAGCCTGATTGTTTTTGTTGTAGTTCCTGTTGATTAAGTGTGTGCACCCAATTTGAAGTCAAAAAAAAGTTGATTCAACGGACAAGTTGATCAATTGAATCATTCAAACCTTCTCTCTGTGTAACTTTGTATTCAAATTCACTTAAATCTCGAGAATCTCGGTGCATGTTATAAATATAAATATATTTGTGCAGTTGCGTTTTATCACTGACATTGTAGTTATAAAGAACGAAAAAAAAATCATACTACTCATGCAATGAGTGGTAGGTAAGACATTCAAGAACACCAAAACAGTGAACAGAAAAAAATCTATTCATTATCTTACCATCTTTCCCTAAGGTAATATTGAGGTGTCAAATTATGAGAAATGAAACATTTGCATACAACATCATCCATTCCAACCAACACAGTTTAGTGCAATTTTGTTGTGTTCAAGTGATGCTACCCAATATTTCCACTCATACATATTCGTGAGATTTTATCATCAATTGCTGATAGAATTCGATCTTCCATGTAAATAGTGTGAAAAAAATACAGATCCTTATTTTTATCATGAATCGTGTGTCTGTGTATGTATGTGTGTGTGTCTTGCTGTTGTCAAAATTTCTCAGACTTTTTCGTGTGAGAATCGAATTTTTTTCTCCTTCTTTCCTCTCTTCCTCTCTTCCTCAAAATCGATCAAGATTCGTGTCTTGATGACTATCGGATTCATGATATTGATCTTCACACCCAGATGATAGCCAATGATTAATGTCAATACATTTAGGCCTGAACGATACCATTATCAGTCATACAATTGAAATAAACTTGAGATGACTGAAGAAACTATTGAGGCATGTTTTTTGATGAGATCCCAATCATTTTCCCACCTATTTTGAATAAATTTACGAATCCATCCAATCAAATTTGCTAAAATTTCTTCGATTCATTTTGAATTCTCGAAACTTTCCAGGGTTCAAAATCCGTAGTTGGAAGTGTAAACACATCCTAGACAATTTTAGATTGACAAGATTACCCTATTTAAATGATTTCTTTTCTAATTGACAAAATTTTAGCCCACTAGATTCGATCTTCATAGACATAGCTTGAAACTTCCTGTTTAAATCTGATTTTTCCATGCTATTTGTTGCTCCTGAAGAGTTCAGCTTGTTCGTTTTCTGAAAAGTTCAGTTACTTTTCATCTCATTCCTGAAAATTTATGATGACAACAAGATTTAATATGCAAAAATAATCAATGGAAATATAGTTAGATTAATTGATTTAGTAAGTGAATACAGTCGAATGGCATTCCACTTCTTCTCTAAATGGAAACACATAACAATCAGTAGGGAAACCTTTTCTACTGGGTAGATAGAGAATACTTTTTCCAGACTAATTCTGTCATAATTCCGACTCAATTGAGATGGACATAATCACGCAGATAATCAGAACAGTTCATCATTCATTATGGAGAGGATAAAAATGTTCAACAATCAATGTTGTCTCCCATGATCAGTTTCCAGTACCATGAGTTTGTAAATAGTTTGCCTTCATCATAATCATTCCTCTCTCTCTCTCTCTCTCTCTCTCTCTCTCTCGCTAACATTACTGATCATAATTCTGCTACCAAAAAATACGGAACAGAAATCGCTCAACAACCGCACAATTTCTTTGCTCCTTTGAGCAGAATAATTTATACACCTATATTTGAGTGTACACAAATATATAATACATATGAGAAAGAGAAAATTTCGTACCCGATGGTTTGTTTCTCTGTATTTGATACATAATGAATCGTAATTTCTCTCCAATAGTGATTGCATGCTAAATTCAATGGTCGAAAGAAACTTCACTCGATAATGGTGAAAGTTCTTCGTGAACAAGTCAACTAGACTTGCTTTCTCTCACTCTCTATCTCTATCTCAAGTTCTAATTGACTTTTGTCTTCAGGCTTGTCAACCGATTTGCCTGAAGGAACTACAAAACGAATTATCATCTCTCTCTCTCTCTCTCTCTTTGGTCTTTACTCTTTTCTCAACTGTCTGGTTCACTTGTTAAACGAATTTAGAGGTTTTCTCCTATGCTCATATGCCATCCACAGTCACTCTCTCTTATCTTCCCAAATATATATATCTCCATCTCCTTATCTCTGATCTAGTTTAGGAGAAAAATTTTGTGAATAGAAATGAAGATCAGAATGAATTAGGAAGGGAGGAAAAAGAAAAATAGTCCATCTTCATGTAAGAAAGCAAGTACAGAGATTTGGAAAATAAATATAGTCACTAAAAATGAGAGAAAAAAGAGGAAAGTTACTATTCCTTTCTACACACGCACACTTGTGAGACCATCTTTTATCCATCTTCATCTACAAGAGAGAAAGTTTCCAGCTTAGCTTCTATCTCTCATGTTTTAACTTTACCCCATGATAAAGCTCTCTTCAATTGTTCATGTTTCTTTTCGCTCAGCGATTCGAGCCCATCAAGCTCATACACAGTATAACGTCTATGTGTGTTAAGATTTGTAGAAAACTTTTTTTCCCAGACAGCTCTCACAGGGTGTTCTATATATATGTGTATACCGAATACATATACATGTATATACATATATTCTGAAGTACATACGTATATATGTGTATATACTCTTACACTAGAGAACAGGGTAGCTTACATGATGAATTTTTTGCAATATACATACGCACACAGTTCTTTCCATACTCCATGCAACTTAATTCTTAATTTAGCCACCAAAATATTCTGATACTTGGTGTGTAGAAGTCTCAATCTTTTACGAACTGATGCTCACAGACTAACCATTTGAACATCACCATGAAACATCTCTCTCACTTCCCGTGAATAATGGACCGAGCCTTGGACTCTATGTTGTGTGTACACTTGTTTATAGAGTGTTTCATGAGCAATCATGTTGAGCTATTTTTTTCTGATGATAAATGTTGAGAATAGAATCAATTTCATTTTTTCCACCAGTTTTTTTTACACCAGACTAGCCTGAGGCGTAGAAACAGAAGCCATTACTGTAAAATTTACAGCATCTCTTTGATCTATACTCCTATCGAAATACAGTGTATATTAATCAAAAGCTAACTGTGTGTGTTGAGAATTTTGAAACTTTACTCACATGAGCAGAAAAATTTTCTTCATGATATACAAACAAGTAGAACTTGGAACTTTCTGCCTTAAGCGGAAGTTACTTAATTTTTCCAGCCAAAGAACACAATATTTAAGACTCGACTGAACTTTTCTCCTCCCTAATTCGAAGAAGATTGCTGTTACGCAATTCTTTTTCGCTCTCATGGGAAAATGCTCTTTTCTCTTTATCGAAAATGCTTAGGAATTTTTACACATCCTATGCACTCAGATCAACAGATTTCCAAAGGCCTCAGTGAATATTAGCAAAGTATTTTATATCCATGGATTGAGGTAGTAGCATCATCACGATTTTGTGAATTATCCCATCAAGTATATGATTAATCAACATACTAGAAGCTTTGCACAATTTAAAATTGTTGGAAATATACTTCCTTTCGATCAATGTCTAAAGTTCACAGACTACATTCAATATAAGCCCATGCTGTATCAACTTTTAAAGCTGTCAATCCGTTGACTTGTGAGCCATGACTTGGATGTTGGATTAGCAGCAACTGTGTGTGTATGATCTTTCCCAACTCTTTGTGTGTGAACACTATTCGGAAACTTTAACCTTTTCAGTGGAAATCTTCAATGATAGACGATCGAGTTAAGCTAGCCACTATGAGACGGATGATGAAGTCAATCGACTTGGGATTTAGAAACAAAACGGAAATCAATAGACACACATACTCTTTCTTTTGCTTACATACACCTTTTAATACAAAAGTCTCTCACACTTGACCATCTCACATGGTTTCTCATGGGATAAAACGATAGATTGAATGAATGGATGGAAGAGAGAGAGAAGAGTTTTTGTCACCCCGGAAGATGAAAAAAGATCTCGAATGTATATGGTGAACCCATGAAACTTTCATTTATCATCATTCTTCCAATGATGATCTAGCCTTTTGCTTTCGAATATTATTCTTCTTCACTTCTCCTCTTACTCCTCCTTTTCTGTATGACCAGTCCTCCGGAACGTTGGACACCCAAATCGCTGGAGTGACCTGATTAATGAACAAAACTAATAGAAATTGACTGTTTCTTCCATATCGGATTAGTAGCACTCCATTCATCTGACTGTCATTCGATTTTGTCTCTCTCTTCTTTTCTCTCTCGAATGCCTGGAATACTGAATAACTCAGATACTGGATCTCTTTATTCCCTCCTTTTTTTGTCTCCTTCATTCGACGTGCTTAATGTTCAATCCTTCCTCTTGAATATAAACTAGGAGAGACAACGAATAAAGAAGAGAGAGAGACAGAGAAAAAGACATAGACAAGAATGGCTCACTTTTCTCTCTCTCTCTCTCTCTCTCTCTCTCTCTCTCTCTCTCTCTCTCTCTCTCTCTTGGAGGAATACTCGCTCTCTCACCCGGTGTTTTAGGTTTACCAGAAGCGGAAATATCGACCAATCCAGCTCACCTCACTTTACTCATATTGTATGTACATAGACAAACAGCACACACACATACACATTCGCTGGTAAAAGTTGTAGTAGTAGTAGGACCCAGCAGTGTTGCTTGTTTAATTTCATCGACTGGGAATCCAACTCACCTCTCCCGTTGAGCTCAAATCAGTTGCACACACATGTACAATTGAAAGAAAGAAAGAAAGAGAGAGAGAGAGAGAGAGAGAGAGAGAGAGAGAGAGAGAGAGAGAGAGAGAGAGAGAGAGAGATAGAAAGAGACCTCGTTCGTATTTTGATATATCAAGTGATGAGGGAGATTCAATGAGTGGGAGAGAGAGAGAAAGTGGAGCATTTTGGTATTGAGAAAAGAGAGACTATCAAGAATGACGACAGAATGTATGCTGAATCCTTTTTGAGCTGGGAATATGTCTACCTTTAATGATGAGTTTATTCTATTCTACTTTGGGTGCTATTCGAGCTCAATTTAAAATTCAATTCAATTCAAATTTGAATCCAATCAAGTTTCGTTGAATTTTTCACTTGTTACAGTATCAGTGTGAGAAAATCCACTAGCATTTTGTCGATGCTATTCAGCTATCTTTATTCGAGCAGAACGTAATCATCTAGTGGGTGCTGAAAGGGAGGAGAAAAAGAAGTAAGAATCAAAATTCAGCTAGACTCGGCTAATATTCTGGCAACAGTGTTTCCCCGATAATGCTAATTTGAGAAAAAGATTTTTATTACTCCTTGAAAATTTCTATTTCAAACTTTTCTTCCCCATCAATATATTCAACCGGAAAAAGAAAAACACAGTGATACATGAAAAATTTCCACTCTTGTGTACATCATCATCTACACATAAATTTTGAATCATTTCTAGAGCTCAACCAAATCTTCTCCCTTGTTGTGTGTACATCCATTGCCATATTATATTATACATTCCATTTTGAAAAAGCAATAATATTCAATCAAAATTGCTTTTTTCTCTCTTTTTCCATATTTTCTTAGCGATTCACTTGATGAACCAACTGCTGCTATCAGGCCACTTACATTATCAACATCAACCACTGCCCAAACATCTCTGATCGACTCCAATCCCGTTATACTGAATACCCTCAACAATACCCTCAATAGTGGTGATACATCCATTCGATCATTGACAACATACCACCCACCGGCAAGTGTGAGTAGTAATCCAATTGTTGGTCAAATTTCAACCACTCAATCAGCAACAGTAACAACAGCAGCAACCACAACGACAACAGTAACAGTAAACTCGAATACTGATAGTTGTAGAACATTTCGACCGAATACCGTTACATCGATCGCCAATACTGGGCATGGTACAAGTGGCAGTGCTCGAAAGCGTCGTTTGTCAAGTTTAAAATTTGCCAATAGTAAATTTGATCCACGATCTGTGTCACTGAGTGAGGATTATTATCCATTTCAAGAGACTAGTTTTGTGGTGATTGATCAAGAAATAAGCGATAATGAATGCAACAAGCAGCAACCGCCACACCGTGGATCATCTACCACCGTGGTCAATCGAATATCGAGTGAAGAAATTGTAGATGATTATATCACCCCAGAAATGAATTATAAGGGCACCTCATCGATTCCACACTCTCCACCAGTCATTACAGTTCGTGAATCGAGTTCAGCAACAATGTACGATAAAGATGATATAAGTTTGTATGGTACACCTCGTGAAGAAATGGCACCAGGTTTTGGTGATGCTAAAACATCATTTATGAGACATCAAATTGAACAATTATTTCAACCATCGGACAACAAATTAGCCATGAAATTATTTGGCAGTAAGAAAGCTTTAATGAAAGAAAGACTTCGACAAAAAGAATCTGGACACTGGATTATACATCCATGTAGTAATTTCAGGTAAGATCATCATCCATACTTATTATTACCATTCAGTTTGTGGGATCACCATCAAGGCTTCAGTGAATGACAGTAGTAACAGTTGATACTAATAATGACTTTATTTGGATGCTGATTTTTGATTAGATCAAAAGTCAAGCTACTTACTCAAATTCTATCTGCTATTGGAATAGCTCGTATTCAGATCAAATTAACCGTTACTTTCACTCTTATGGATCCACAAATTTGCCAAATTCGCCAATGTACACTGGTATCGTATGGATGTGCAAAATTTTTGATTAGTCTATTGGTGTTTTTCAGCATAGCTCTTTCGCTCACAATTTCTGACCAATATTTGTTCTGATGAAAATCTTGTTAGTTCAGATTCCCTTGAGAACAGTATTCCCATCTGAACCATGATGAAGGCTTATTTTTTCCTACTTCTCTGGCTAATTTTGCCATAACACTCAATAGTGTCATGATCTTTAAAGCTTTTTTCTACCAGATAGACAGTAAGATGAAGATTTTGATTAATGTTTTCGACAAACATCAAATCAATAGAGTGAAAAATCAACTCATTTCCTGATGCAACTTATATCATACACACTCAACGATTGGTATGAGTAACTATAAGAGCAATGGAGAATTCAATTTTTTGTATTCCTTAGTATCGATAAGATGATGAGAAAATGCCTTGAAGCATTGAGTGAGAGAGAAAAAAATTGAAAAAGGTGCAAAATTCTAGCCAATATCACTTCTAGCGAATGAAGATACTCTTCAGTAGTTGGAAATCTTTTTTCGGGTATTCTTCACTTCTTAAGCGATGTTCATCGAAGTACTCCAGTCATTATTATGTTACTGGATGCTGGAATATCTAGAGAATGGGCAAAGTGGGAGTGAGAAGTAAGAAGAAAAATGTTCCAATTGTTATTACTACACTACCAGTACTTAGTTCTTTCCAGCTCGAAGCTGGAACGTCATGTAAGCAAAAAGGCTTTTATCCTGATGAAACTCACATTTGGTCCAAGTTTCTTTATTTCTCTCCACTCTTCACTAGCAAACTAGCAAACTAGCAAACTATTCCTCTCAGTTTCTCTCTCTCATTCTACTTCTTCCCTTTGGCCTTTAATTCCATCGGTAAAAGTGAATGTTAGAGTTGCCTGAGAGATGTCCTTCATCATCTTCAACTGATTTTTTTTATTACTATGCCCCTGAGTGTGTGTGTGTACTCGTATGCTTAACTGTCTAGTTTTGACCGCATTCAATCAATGATTATGAACCTTTTTCCTTTCTCTTTCCATTTTATTTGTCTACACATACATAAAGCAAAACATTGTGGGGTTAATAATTTCTCATGGTTTAAGATTAGGCACATAATATTCACTGGGAAAGGTGAAAATTTGCCTTTTCCACTTATCAGCCGGACTTTTCCCACCACTGATTAGGTGTCAATGATTTCCGTTCTCTCACTCCATTGTCCTATGGTATTATTGCCTCCTTGTTTTGTGGCTGTCCTTCGAGCTGTCATGAATGTTTTGTGTGTATACTCTCGCATGGATTCCATAGAGTTGTATTCGTGAGTCTAGTTACTTGCTCTTTCTCTCTCTCTCTCTCTCTCTCTCTCTCTCTCTCTCTCTCTCTCTCTCTCTCTCTCTGTTTCCCTTTTTGCCTGGTTTGCAGGTTTTTTTTCTCATCACTTGACATGTAACACAACTATTTCTGTCACTAGTTGGATCAATATTCTGCATGATATCATTCAAGTTGAATCAGCTCTCATGCATATTTGAATCCCCATAGAATGAGCTCACAATCCTCTGAACGAAATCTTGTTCACCACCACCACTGTCAATGGGAATCACTATTCAGAATATCGACTCAGGCACACAAGTTGGGACGAGAATTCCAGGGAAAGAGAGAGGGAGAGAGAGAAAAGTCTTCAAGAAGTACAGAATTGAATCGAGTGGATAGATTATTCCTTGATAGTGATTCTACACCTCACAGATCAAAATTGAAGCCCATGTAAATTTTTTTCTCATGTGTGTGATATATTTAGATCATTCGTCATTGGTGTAAGGGAGAAGAAAATATTTTTTTCACTTCACTCACTTTAAATCAATTGTGTAATGTCAAAATTTTGATCAGATTATTGGTTTCTGGTGCAACTTGATAACACTGAAATTTTTCCTTTGAATCATCAAAACATGCTTCCAGCTAGTAAGAGCAATAGTCTATATTTTGTTAGCCCAGAGAAGTTCAACAAAGTGATGTGTATGACATTATTCCTTGAAATTCTATCGGCAAATCATCCTACTATCAGGAAACTGATCTTTACAAACACTCACACATGACAAGTGTTATGAGGCTAGAATTTTTGTTATTTCATACCGATCAATGTATGTACTATCCAAAGTGAAAAGCAGTAAATGACAATGATAAGTATTTAATTAGATTTGAGAGAGAAAGAGGATAAATAAAAAATATATCAATTTTGCTTTCATCTGTATTTCTTAATTTTTTTTTCATTCACCATCATTTCTAATTTAGAATTCTTCCAACACTTTTATCTCTTGATATACATATACATTAACAATATAAGCCTTCATTTTGACTCAAAGGGTTTGCTTGGTTCAATCTATTCATCAGATTTCTGTTCTGTGAATTTCGCAACCTTCTAGTAGGCCCATCTTGAACACATTACTTTTCAAAATATATTCACTTCTATCACATAAGCTTGTCACGCATGTGAATGGCTTTGAATATCTTTCACTTTACTCTTTTATTTGAGGTTTTTTGTCAGTCATTCCGTTTAACCATTACCTCTGCGATTTGATGATCATTCTACCAAACATTTGGAGAGGCATATAATACAACCAGGAAGAGAGAAAGAGAGAGAGAGAGAGAGAAAGATCATTCTTACTCTGGATGATTTAATAAAAATAATTTTTGAAAGAATCTTCCTTCATGATACTCGTCTACACTTATGGCCATTCGGAATCATTCTAAGTATTTATGATTGGTAAAATGCTGGAAGAAAATTCTCACTTTTATAAGTTGAATAACACTGCTCAAGCCATTCAGATGCTCATTTCACGTTCGAAATTAACTAAAAGAGATATGATGGTATGGAATGATATAGAATTGAGCGTGAATCTGTTGCTGAATATATGAGATAGTTAGTTGAGTATCCTAAATAAGCTCATCACAAGTGGTGGAAATTTTCTATCGTCAATAAATATTCCAATGATTGTTATTATAAAAATTTGATGTTGACTGTGGAAACTGTTCAACTTTTTGAGTTGAATAGCCATACTTGAAAATTTATATTGTTGAGCTAATTTCATATTGAATATCAGATCAGAGTCAAATTTCTATATCACAAAACAGCTTGCCATAGAAGATTCCTATTATTGTTGCTGATGCGTGAATAGTATATTAGGGTATTCCTCGGATCAATTTTCAGAGAGACCACCACAAGCTCATTTTCATGAATGAATAATGATGGTGGCTACTCATAAGGAATGTACTTCAGATTGGATTAAATCAAAAGAACCATTCAACTGTCCATTTGAATCTTTTGTTTTTGGAAAGCTTCACTTAACTCGACGATAATTGTGTGATGCTACATACTCATGAATACATATCCTGTCCTCGGTGTTTGAGTTCATGATTACACTTTATAAATCGGCAATGAATATTCATGGGCGTTCCTGGGCAATCACTTGAATAGCTGATGATGGGAAAATAGTCTCCTCATTTTATATATAATGAGCATTATCATGCTGACTTTTATTCTCCATACCTCAATGGCTGTCTGTGTGTAATGAATTTGTCACCCCTTAAAATGCATACTAGATAGAGGAGAAGATAGGACTCTAGATAGAAAAGCACTTGAATATCATGAATGAGGTGAACCTTTGCGCTTTAATCCACTAATTTTTGACTGTTTCCTCAGTTCGATTGATATGAAATATAAAAAATTGCTCTCCAAATAGCAATCACAAATTATAAATCTTTCTACTCAATCGAATTAGACAGTGGCTGTCTAGCTTTTGAAAGTCATCCATTTAATACTACTAGTACTACTAGTACTTCTTGACACTTCTTTATTCCCTCAAAAAATCTTCACTCTTCAAATCAGTCGACATGAGAGAAGAAGATAGAGAAAAAGTTGAGAGGATTGAGGAGAAAAGAACAGAATAAAGTCCAAGGAAAAGTTGAAGAATACTGAATGGAAGAAGAAGAAGAAGATTCCAGTCTCACGAGAGTCAGTACAGCAAATTGCTTTCATGGGAAACATTCAGGTAACACCATTCTTGCTCAGGATATATAATGGTCCAAGATTCTTTCTAACTATACTTTCTTTCTACTCTTAACTTTCCTTTTTTCTCCTCTCTCACACACACACACACATCAACATGATCAATCTTAACATTGAGCTTTGGTAACATTCTGACCCATTATTGTCCACCGCACACAACTTTACCCTCTTCTCTCTCTGTATGTGCCTGTGGACACTGATTTGAGCTCAAAACTGGCTTTGTTAAGAGCTAACAAGTAAGATGTCAGCTGAGTTGACAATATAAGATTGAATTGGATGTTGAAAACATCAATCAGATTGATACTTGTTGATTTTATTCATATTTAAGCTACTTTCTATACCAACTAAATTAGCTTGATATTGTGTGTGTGTTTCTGTGGCTCATAGAGGTTGGTCTGATTATTGCTTCGAAATGAACTAGTTTTGGAAGCCTAGTTTCCCTGATGAAATATTATTGAATTCTACCAAACTGTCATGAAATGCTCCAAAAGCTTATCTTGTCTTCCGAAAAAAAAAATTTCACCAGAGTCATGGTTATCTGTCTCAACTGCTTTCTTATTCAACAGCTAAGAAAAGGATTTAGACAAAACTCTTGCAAAAACATCTCTTGGTACGCTCACAGAATTCATGAATTCGATTTATTTTTCTCTTCAAGAGCCCAAGGTAATTTAAAGCTCAATGGGTGACCATGTTACGCAATCATTTGGATGAATTTTCAGATAGATTGACAGCGGGAATTCGTCAACACGAAACCACCTTATCTTCTGAAGAACCTCTTCTCTCCTTTCCTTTTCTCTCTCCACTCTTATTCTTCATCAAATTGAGCTTTTTTTGTTCATTTTTATGCTTTGATAGTGGAAGAGAGAAAAAACTTTCCTTCCACTCAAACTGACACAAATGTCACAAGCTTTTGCCTTGAAATTTGTTCACAGAGTTTCTCTCTTCCTCCAAAAACTTATTGATTCTCACAAGTTTGGCTTACTTGTTCAAAAGGTATTCTAAAAATTCAGGGCAAAAGTGTAGGTAAACAATTGAGTTTTATGTCTACTGCAACATTTTAGGGTACAGTGCTACTATTCTTTGAGAATATCTGAATTTTCTAGTGTTTTCCCTCTTCAGCCGAGATATATGGCGTTTTTTTCTCCATGGATTGAAACATATCTTTTTGAAAGCGAAATCATTTCTTCAATGCAGAATAGCTACTATCTAACTCTCCACTCTGTATCCATCTCATAAAAAATGAGAAAAATATCTTATGCACCATATCCTCTGTAACTCTATCTTCAAAATAGAGTTTGAGGCTTCGACATAATTATCGCCGAGATTTTCTTCAATTTATACCGTTCCCACTTGACTCCAGGCGATAATCTTATCCACCAAAGTAGATCTTCAATTGTTGACACTTGATAGCAATATATTGTTCAATGCTTGTTTCTTCTCTTTCCAAATGTATCCATAAGTTTTTTTCTCGTTCCCTCTAATATATCCATTATTCAAATCATCATCTTGTGGGGTTTTCATGGAACATTGACTAAAAAGATGACGTCTGAAGGGATGAAAATGTGATCAACAAGAAAAAGATTGAGTTTCCGTTAGGGAATAGAGGTTTATATCGGGCAAACGAATCTCTAATGAACATATGAGTAAGGTTTTTCTGGATTTCCTGAAGGAAAGTACTATCAAGTCAAAATTGAGAGAAAAGCCTCGAGGTTTACATGTGGGTTGATTTTTTTTCTCTCTTCTACCTCCTCAAATCTTTTCGAAATATCTGCATTTTGAGAGATTTATTTTTGTCCTCTCATTTCATGTATATATATGTTTATCCTATCATACTGTTTTCTTCGTTCTTACGACGCATTTCCATTACCATCCATCATATGCTAGAAGAGGAATAGTTTCCATATCTTTGATATACTTTCATGATTGTTCTTGAAAGATTGAACTTACCTTCAAAATTGAGACTTCATCTAGTAAAAAGGAAGTTGCTGGGATCATGGTGTGGGGGCGGAAGTTTGTGCAACAACCAA
This sequence comes from Brevipalpus yothersi, assembly GCA_003956705.1. NCBI lineage: Eukaryota > Metazoa > Arthropoda > Arachnida > Trombidiformes > Tenuipalpidae > Brevipalpus > Brevipalpus yothersi. Next base: position 99,139 of record QZCP01000106.1, read on the forward strand.
AATTTGGTTTCGTATTGTTTATCATAATGTCTGGGAATAAGAAGTATAAATTTTTTTATGCTTCAACTACTGCCATCATTTAATGATACAACATAAGGCTTTAGAGTCTTGTGAATTCGAAAAAAATGATCAAAGAATGAGAAACTTCAGAATGGTGACCATTTTTCTTCACTCTTAAAGCAATTCTCATGTTTTGTCTGATTTTTTGCTCCGTAAATTCTCAATTCAGTAGAAAGTGAAAAGCAATCTTTACATCCTTCTCTATGAGAGAAAAAATATTGCAATAGTTTCCTCAAAAAAAATACAGAATGTTGTTCAATGATCCGGTATCATTGAATATACAGATGGAATGCTAAAAATATTGTGATCATTAGTATTATTGATGTGACAGTTGCGTCCATGTATGAGTGTGTGTATACATATACAAACTAGACTCTTATTGATCTTCCCTTTTGGGTGAGAATATTATCAAGATCGTATTTCCGCCTTCCCAACTTATCACTATTCCTTTGGGTTATTTCTATGGTTAGTTTACTGATTGGATGGAGAGTGAGGAAGAAGATCATAAAACTGGATCAGATTGTTTACACAATCGATTGAATTGGAAGTATAAGATGTAGGTTATCATGCAAGATGGTCACGAATTTTGTGAAAACTTTTTGTTCTTTCTTTCTCATTTTGCTACCCACTACATACCTCTCAAGCTGCTACAAGGCATGATCAGATTACCTGGAGAAAATTATGTGTACACAGGACTTTCGCTTTCGATATTCTTGACTCTAGTTTTGATAATCTATCTCCTAAAGAGTGATATTTTTTTGGCAATACCCTATCAGCATTCGATTAGATCTCTTACAAGTAAGTAGTGGATTCATCTAAAATAACTCGACCAAATATCTGTACTTCATTTTGAGTCATTGTACTTTGAGCTTTTTTCCAAAAATATCACCATGAATGAGTCTCAATGCTCAAAGCTTTATCCTTACGGAACTTAGGCTCTGGTGAGTGCACTACAGAATGTATCGAGTGTCTAGAAGAGGAAATGGAATCCATGATTTTGGTGACTTTATCTATGAAAAAAATAGCTTATATTGGAATCAAGTATTCCAATACACTTAATATGCTCCATCTTGAGAAAATATTGACCAAGAAAGGGAGAGAAAGAACATCAATAATGCTGAAATACTGGTTCATTAGTTGTCGACTGCAGTTCTTACAATAGTCAGTAGATATTCAAAATTTAAAATCATGAAATATGCTTATCCAAAATTTTCCTAGGGAACACATTCATGTTTATAAATAATTTTCAAAATTTTCAGTTTCAAATAAACTTATTTCATACTCTTGAGAGCTCGCTGAGCGTACAGAATGCTCGAGTCATACTTATTTTCAGAATACATGAGTGAATGATTCAGGGTGAAGAAAAGAAGGGCAGACAAAATCTTGAAACCTTAACAATATGAGATTTTTCTTACTATATAAAGAATGCCTTATTCTTTTCTCTTTTTATGCGTTTGAAATCTCAACTGAGCTTTTCCGCGTAGGTTTCCGGTTCAGTTCTTCTACCAGAATAAAGAATAGACTATTCTATCTATTCATGAGACATTCATGCCTTTACTTCCACTCTCTCTATCTCTATTCTGCATTTTTTAGAATGATTTTTCACCATGTACAGAAAATGGTGACACACAAAATGAGCTTTAGCATGCAAAATCACACTTTCTTGATCCTAAGATTGGTTTTCAGGGCATCAAAAAACTCAATGATACCAGAATATGTAATATGTAATAATAGAAGATAGTAAGAGGGAGAAAAAGAATCAGCAAACGAAAAAAATCAGCCAAGCATCTTGTCTCCTTGAGCCAAGCTCAGACTTGAGAGATGAGACTGTATTTTCATCAATTTTCTTGGGCACGTCCGAGTATCATGAAAGTTCTAAGTTCAAATACAATACATGGAGAACTTTCAACAAATTCAGTCTCTATTCTGTAGCTTCTATCATCCCTGAGCTCCATGATGGTTGGATACATTGTCAGCATTCCTGGAGACGGCAAAATGAAGATATAATCAAGAAGATGCCCCAAACGAATTTCTTTGTCAACTCCTCATTAAACCTTCTTCTAGTTGATATTATAATGAATTTTCTAAGACAATTGAAGCTCCAGAAGATAGAAAAAGAAAAAGTTTATAAAGAAATATGGAGCTAACTAATAGTCATAAATGATAATTTTCTTCCTTCATCCGATAATTCATGAAGTCTTCTCCTCTTTTGGCGTTATTTGTTCTAATGTGGGCTGATTCATTTAAGTAATTGAAGAAGAAGCTGATTCGATTTTTCATTCATGACAAATATTGTCTCATTTCAAACAATTATGGCCTAACCATCGGCATAACTACTGTGAGCTTCCAATATATTGAAATCAGTGCTTATTCTGCCTTGGAGTCAAATTAAACCCAATTTTTTCATCCATTTGAGCGTTTCAAACGTCTTCTTCCAGATCTTTGATTAGGCTTCCAATGTCTCCAACAGAAACCTCAGCATGATGTAACTCATCTGTTCTTCTTTGGGTCTCTTTTTTTCTTTTTTCTCTTCCATTGGCAAAGAATTAGATTCGTTCAGTGAAAATGAATTCTTCTCTAGCCACAAACCCACTTGTCATTCTTAAATGGCTTCCTTAGGAATTCCCATTTCGCTGAGTAATCACTTATTTCCTACTTTACATGGAAGATTCTCAATTCTTTCATCACTATTTCGTTCATTTAATTCGCTTAAGAAACTCCCAAACGCAAAGAGAGGACAGGAGGCACAACAAGTCAATGGCAATTCATAGCCAATCTTGTCGTGTTCCCAGAGAGAGAGAGAGAGAGAGAGAGAGAGAGAGAGAGAGAGAGAGAGAGAGAGAAAAGAATGAGAAGATAAAATCGGTTCCAAAGCATGTGTAGCTTGTGGTGAGAGTACATGTATTATCAGGATGATGCATTGTCCTTGTAAATCATTCTCATCATTGGTTTAAGAGAGCTGAGTGTGCATGAAAGGAAAAGTTTCCAAAACGAGAAAGAAAGAAATAGAAAGAGAGAGAGAGAGAGAGATACAAAGGAAGTATAGCAGAGACGAGAAAAGAATTCGAGCCACTGAAAGTGATCTTGAGGTAAGAATGTGAATTGAAAAGAGAAGCTATCCCAAGCTAAATCTTTCATACTTTAGTAGTAGCTCATTGCTTTCTCAATGGCTTGATTTTCCATTGAAATATTCAGTACTCTTATTCCAGTTTCCCTCTCTTCTACTGCAAAACTCATGGGACTTTTTGAAAACTGTACATACCGTAGAGAGTAAAAGATTGCTAATATTCAATGGATACTCATGTATTACTCACAATATCGGAAGATACAAACGATACCCATCATGATATAGCTCATTCTTTATTCACACAGTCAAAGATGCAACCACTGATGAGCATTTTCATTTTCATCAATGGATTCCAACGCATATGAAGAGTATACTCATCATCCTTTCGCGGGGAGCCTCTGGGCTTGTGTATCGAATTTCCAATTTCTCTATCTCAAGAGTTTTCTTATTATGGTTCCAAAAATATCAACCATCAACTGTATTCTTACAGTTCTTACATGGTAAGATGGGTTTTCTCCTCTCCTGTTCAGCAACCCAAACACTCATGCCCGATCATAGTTCTAACAGAACCTATCCCATTATAAACATTGAGCAAAAAGCATTCCATTTCATGGTGCAATTTGATTTTCAAAATTCAACTGGATATGAAATGAGTGCAAACTTGAAGAGATTCAGCATTTATACTTACCGATTGAGCAAAGATAGAGGTTACAGTACATTCTACATTCCAGTCTAGAGTTCAGACAAAAATTCATTCTGACTTTTCATGAGGATTGCACACAATCTTTTTTCAGAACACCGAGTTCAAACCGATTTGCTACGCTTGATCAAGTGGATAAAGATGGACAAAAGTGATACCAGAAAAAGGACAAAATCAGCTTTTGCAATCGAATTGTGTTCACAAGAATATTGCCCAATTGCTTGGTGTAAATTACACCCGAGAGAGAGTTTGACAAGGGCATTCAAGCCAATTGTGTGTGTCTTGTATCGAGATCAAGACCCAAAGTACAAGAATAACTATAATAGCAAGCAGAAAATGTTGAATTGAATTGACTCAAGTTAAGCCCCGTGACTTTACTGGTATTTTATCGGAAATTTGAGCATTTGTCTGAAAAAAATAAGAGTAAACCATTGAGTATCAAGGAGGATCATCAAGTAAATTCTCTGTCTCATTTTCTTCAATGTGATTGATCCTCACAAAGATTCTTCTCACCATTGTTCTCGTTGGTGGAGATTTTGATATCAAATTTTCTATTTTCAGTAGATTGTACTACAGATAAGTTCCTGTAGACAGTTGCCTAATTTGTAGCATAAGAGCTCTAAAGACACTGTGTAAATGAGGAAATTTGAAATCCTAAAAAACGGTAATCAAAGAGATACTAGTTAACTTATTCTACAGATCAAAGAGTATGAATTAATAGCAAAGGTGAAGAATGAAACTTTTTTTTACTTGAAGAAGAAAAAAACATCGTTTTTTGACTTTTTTCTACACCGGAAGTGCATGAGCTCAACAGTAGAACTCTCAGGAGATTGAATTTCTTGACAAGTCTTGTATTACATCAGATGAATTTCGATGTTATAAGATCAAAATGAGCTAGAAAAACTTGAAGAAGTAAAGAAGATCTGATGATATAGCTCCAGATAATGGTTTGAAAGGATAGTTCTCTTGGTTATTCTCTTTCTTTTTCTCTTTCTATTCGTTCCTATTGCATCACTTGAGCCTGATAGCTTTTCTTGAAGAGGACAAAAATCTTTATTGTTTTCGATGAAAAGAAACAATGAACGAAGAGGAAACAATGAATGATCATCGAAGCATGCGAAAATAGTATAGAGTTCTGTGAGAGCAAGTTCTAATCGAAAATTTTCCAGTAAGCTCTATGATGGATCATGTTTCTCATGTAGACAGTCCAGAAAGGAATCTTCTTTCTTCGATGAAAGTAATTCGCTGTTGGACACATTTTCTAAAACGTGAAGGAAACCGAGGGAAAGAGGCAGAGTAAAGATCATATCTGTACTCTGGAGAAATCCTTTCTCATCACTGATCATCTATCCACTCTGTCTCCCATAAGGCGTGTAGTATTGAAACAAAAGCGACACTCAACGAAAACATATCGTAAGACTTCAATATCATCAGAAATAGATGAACTTTCATGGTAAAAGATGGATCAGATGATTTCACTGAAATCCTGTCGTATGAGAGAGCTAGAATCAAGAGAGAATTGAAAGATCGCAATGAAAGAATTGACCAGACGAATGATCACACAAGGCACCGAGGAAGAAAGAATGCTAAAGGCACATGAGGATGCCACCAGATTCAGTCTTCCACATACTTTATCAATCTAGCTAATCGATTCTTGTGAAAGCTGTCAAAAAGGTTAACCAAAGGGCTTCTACATCTTTCTACCTTCATCGTCGTTCACCTTCTGTTCAGTTCCGCCAAGTGATATATAATTTACTTCAATCCGGTGAACTTATTCCTCTTTCTCTCTTCCTTCTCTTTTTACTACACTTCAATATCAAGCAGAATGTCTTGTTAGTATAAAAGAATCTTCAATGTTCTCAGGCATATAAGATGAAATTACTGTCAACCTTTTTTTCCAATATACAAACAGTGAAAACTAGTACTCCTGACTCCTATAGAATGATAAATAATTTTGGATAGTCTCACAGGACGGAATGAAATGTTTTCACTTTTAACCAGTCTTGGTCGTGGGCATGGCTGAAAATTGAAGGAATGCCTTGAAAACTTCGAAAAAAGATTGTAAATCACCAGAGACATACCAGAGGTTGAAAAATTCTCCTCCTGTAGGCAGTACAGCCAGTATTCTATTCATCTCTTCGAAATTTGGATCCGGAAGAAGAGTGAAGCTGAATTTTTTTGTTTTTTTTTGCTGTCACTGGCGAGTATTCTCTACTGAAATACGTCTATTCTCAGTACATTCCAAATTTATTCTGTGCTCCTAGAAAGAATTTATTTGTGCTGACTTCACTTTATTGTATTTGTTGAAAGCGGGACTATTCTTCGAATCAATTCATCAGTGAAATATTTGAAACTTGAACTCGAAATTTCAGCAGTATCGACCAAATTCGATTGATAGAGCTTTATCTTTTCCCATTTTTTCTGCCAAGATAAGATTCAATAAACTATTAATTTATCCTCCTCTGATCTCTAATTGTTGACAAATTTTGTCCTATGCATAAAAAGCCAAATTTTCGATTCAATAACAATCAAAATTTTTTTCTACTTGAATCAATCAGAAACCTGAGATTTGCCTAAAAGTAGATTCCAGTAGCTTATTACCAAGTATTCTAAAGGAAATAGAAGCAGAGGACATGAAAGCAGAGAAAATATGGTGACAATCTATTGCTGAAGACCAACTAGCTCAATTTTGATTCTTTCAGATGTGAAAGAAGAAATCTGGTCACAAGAAATCACAAACTCTGAAATAATTCAAATTAGTTCATTCGCATTCATTGATACGGAAAACAATTCAACAGCATTCATTAGATCCAATTCGAACCCGAATTTGTCTCTCATACCAAATTTCATTACCATGATTCTGAACAATTTCATAAAAAAATCGATCATAAAGCCAATAAACATTCACGACCCTTGGAAACTTTGACTTTGAAGTTTGTTTCAACCATTTTTCACAAAATTAATGGAATATTTTCTCAATTTCTTTCCTCCAGATTTTATTGGGACCTATGCATGCTTCTTCTCCTTGTGGCCAATCTTATAGTCCTTCCAGTGGCCATTTCTTTTTTCAATGACGATTTATCCACAAGATGGATTGCATTCAACTGTCTATCAGACACAATTTTCATATTGGACATTATTGTAAATTTTCGAACAGGTAAGTTGACGCATGAAAAAGTGTTCGAGAAATTCGGATTCATCATGAATCTGTTCCTTTCCGATCAAACTTTGTTTACTGAAACTACTGGAACCAATAAAATTGCTCTTCTATTCTAGGTATTATGAATCCTGACCTCCCAGAGCAAGTGATATTAGACCCTCAAGAAATTGCCCGACAATATATGAGAAGTTGGTTCTTCTTGGATCTCATCAGTTCAATTCCATTGGACTATATTTTCCTGATATTTAATCAAGAATATAGCTTCCATCTTCTCCAAGCTGGAAGAGCTCTCAGAATATTTCGTTTTGCTAAAATGTTGAGCCTTTTGAGACTACTTCGTCTATCTCGTTTGGTTCGATATGTCAGCCAGTGGGAAGAAGTTTATGTAAGTTACTTGAATAACCTACTTCTTTTTATTCACTTCTCATTTTCATTTTCATTTTGTCTACCATATAATGAACATAATCGCCTGTTTTGTGTGTTAGAATAATTCTAATTCATTTCTCAAAATTTATCTGCCACACCTATCTGGGTGAAAATTCACCCATAGATGCATGAAAATCCGAATGAATCGTCAAATGCATGCTACAATAAAGGGAGGCAAAATTAAGCTGTTTAAAGAAGAGTCCTGAAATGCTTTAAACTTTGGAAGAATTTAAGAAGCGATATTCTTCCAGACTAACTTATAATGAGCTCTTTGAATCCCGCGAAAAAGTTTTTTTAGCCATTTTTTCTTTTATTTTTCCTTTTAATTCAGAGACTTTTAATACTCTACTTACTTTTTTTCTACTTTCTTCAGCTAATTTCGTGAATCTACTCATGCTGATGAGAACTTAGAGCCCTACAAAAAATTCTAGAACACTTCGTGAAAGGAGACTATTTTGTTTCGATATTCTGCTAAGCTGAGCCTTCTTCAGGTGCAACTCCAAAAGCAATTGCTAATTTAGAGCTCCAATTCTCAACTCTGATCAAATGATACAACACAATGTTCTTTTGTTCAATTTTGACTCATACTTCTGATCAATACAGCTCATGAATAGCAGTCAAATAGATCAGAAAACAGTCAAGGAGACCTACCTCTTTGATGATTTTACGAAAAATTGGCAAATTTTGGGAGAATTCAAGTAAAATTTGGGTTAAATTGTCATTGCCATTGCCTATGGCTGTATTTGATAACTATTCAATAGTCAAAAAGGCTGATTGTATTCCTATTTAGTAATTTTTCTAATTCAGAAACATAGAAGTATTATTATATGCTTTACATTTCTTAATTCTAACTTCTCCAACTTATTCTTGAAAGATCTAAAGAAAGATGCTACTACTTCAAAATACATGTATATTATGAGCAATACGAAAACAAAATGAATTCTCATGATTTTCTTGGTTCCTCATATTTCCTTGAACACAATAACATATCTTCTGAATCTTGAAAGTTCATCTCTTTTAGCCTTCTGTTTTGGCAAAATTGGCCATTTTCTCAAATAACATATCATTTTGAACTTCCATCAAGTCGTTTGTCAAGTCTAATATTCGTTCAGGAACCACACTATCAATACAGCATTAGCTGTAATTTGTTATGCATAATTAAAGCTTATAGTCTCTAATTATTCCTAACTCAGGATGAAAGGTGACCTAGTCTCTTCTTCTCATCTTAGGCTTAGGCTTCTCTGAATACTTCATTTTTCCTTTTTATCGATTGTGGAATACTTTTCCTTTGCAGAATGCAAAGTCTTTTCATGATGAATTGTTCTAGGAGAGGCTGATATTGGACCAATGTTTTTACTTTGTAGCTATTGATGTTGCCTCCTTCGACTAATTGCAGCATTTTCTCGGGAATTCTTTAATTAAACCAAACGAAAAAACGTTTTGTAAATGCTCTTCTCATTGAATTGAAGGAAGAACGGATTGTCATTTTGAGATTTTGATTGATCGCTTGAGATTGACTGTTCTTCAAATATTATTCTTGAAGCTGGCAAAGCTTCTCAATTCGATGTAATCCACCAGAAAAACTATCCTTTTTCATTCAAATCTTATTCATTGACGAAAGTTTTATTGCTAGATCATCAATACAAGTCTATTTGCATGAATTCCGATGTTAAATGTATGTATTTTTTGATGTTCGTTGTCAGTGATGATCCCAGTGTAAATCATTTTCCCGCCTGAGCTATACTAATTATTTGGTGTCCGAGAATCGTGCTAGCATGTAAAATTGAGGATTGGTTAATCGGGGTCACTCACAAATTCATCTTCGACATCGATCATGAGTTTTTCATTCAAAATTACTTGACATGTTAGAACATCTTGAGTTTATTCAAGAAAAAATGAAGACACTAAGGATACATCAGCTTTTCTTGTGGGATCATTTTGGTCCCTGAATTGACAGTGTTAATTAGAATTTAATCAGTAAGAGAAGGCAAAAAAACTTAGTTTAGCTCGAAAACGAATTAGAGAATCTCATGGAAGAAAGTCGAGTCTGAACACTAGCAGATTTTATTCTAGAAAAGTGAACGCAAAAAAAAAGATTTTATGATAATTACGTAGTCAATCTTTGCATCTAAATCATCAACTTAGAAACACATGATTCTGATCTTCTGATGAAAAATTCTAATGAAGTGAACCCTGTTTACCTTTCCTCTCTTCCAGATGCAAAGTTTGGCTACAATGAAAATAACTACTGGAATATTCGGTTTTCTCAATCGTCTATGCGGTGATTCCGATGTGCACAAGGTATTTTCCAGTTTCTTGGCCATGATGTTAGAAACGTTTTTCCAATTTTCCGAGTATGCATGATAGAAGTGTAGTCTAATCGATACTTTTGTAGTAGTAGCAATAATATTAGTATTCCCCTTCTTCTCATATTGCAAATTCTCTGCAAACTTTCACTCAGATTCTATCCACAATCCTATTTCCCGTATCATATTTTCTATCATTCTTTTCCCTCAAGATCTGCATTCTTAATACTTTACTCAAATATGTTCTACTTCTTCTTCCCACCAGTACCACGAAAAATAGGGAGAGAAAGAGATAGAAAAAAAAGCTGAAGAATAACCATCAGAGCAAAAGAGCTCATCTAACTAGTTGTTTGTAATTCGAATCGATACAATTCGATTTCTATGTAGATTAGTTTCGGGCGATGTTTTTGTGGGTTCTTATTCACTTATTTGTATGTTTGAAGCAAACACCGAATAATAGCCTTTTTTCATCATCAAGTTACTCACAATATAAGAAGATAAGATTGAATGTTTTTTTATTCTTCTCCTTTCTGGTGTGTTTGCCCAATCTGAACTTGAGTACCGCTAATGTGTCTAGGCAATTCGAAGAAAAACCATCAGATAGATGTTTAATTTATGAATAATCTTTTGAAAATCATTCATTTCTTTTCTCTTCCCTCTGCTTTTGTGAAAACAAAAGCGATATTCCATCTATGTAACATGTTATGGGAAAATATTTTTACAAGAAAAATTCTCTTAAGGTTGAATGATATTCTCTATTTTGCACCCATTCTTAATCTAGAACGTATGCTCCCTAGAGTTTGAGCTCTAGAACAGTTCTGAACAATCAGTATGCTAATTCACTTCAACATTTCTATAATTCTTTCTTCTTTTAGTTTCTCAACATGGCCAGTGTATTCATGAAAATCTTCAATTTAATCTGTATGATGCTCCTTATTGGACACTGGAGTGGTTGCTTACAATTCCTGGTTCCAATGTTACAAGGTTTCCCATCCAATTCATGGGTGGCAATAAATGAGCTCAAGGTGAGTTACTACCACGACATCAATCACTCGAATAAATTTATCACGCCATGGAAAAAAATAGATAACTCACAATGATGGACCGATGTCGAGCTTCTATCTTCTCCCAATAAGTCTTTTTTCCACTTCCTCCCAAGAAAATTCTATCAACATCAGCTACTCTAAATTCTCGTCATGCAAATAAGCTGACACAGAGAATTTGAAATTGTGTGTCAAGATAGGAAGATGAGAGAGAGAGAGAGGAAAAGGTTTATTCAGAATACGTGCCATGAGACTTTTGTCATTCAAAATAATGAAATTCTTGCTTCTTTACAAACAACTCGATTCAACACTTCAGATAACAGTATTTTGAAAGAACTTTTCATTGAATTTTCTTATTCAGAAACGATACTTCCTACGCACAGAGAGACAACTCTTTTTTGATTCATGATCATGGCTCGTGATAGTGTATAAGATCTTCCATGGGAACCTTCTTATCTCTCTTTGCAATATTCTATTCAGTACAGAATTTTTCAAAGAAACTCTTTATTCACAATTCGATCGATCGGATTTTTTCGCTGAGAATTAAAATTTCATAATGAGCCTTTGCTATGATTTATCTAATGCTTTTCACCTCATATCGATGATCTTACATTCAGGATGCTTGGTGGATGGAACAATACTCTTGGTCATTATTTAAGGCAATGTCTCACATGTTATGTATTGGTTATGGACGTTTTCCGCCACAAAGTTTAACTGATATGTGGTTAACATTGCTGAGTATGATTAGTGGTGCAACTTGTTATGCTCTTTTCTTGGGACACACAACAAATCTAATACAATCACTCGATTCCTCAAGACGTCAGTATCGAGAGAAGGTTTGTTCATATTTTTGAGTTTTTCAGGCTTACTCAGAGCTTAGCTCTACTGTGTGTTGTCATTTTTTGATAAAATTTTGGAATTTTGGGAGATTTTTTCCTCTCAAAAATCAAAACACTTTTTTGATTTAAGATAACAGTATCTTACTGATTTTTTTCTCTCACAATTTTCATCTTCTCAGCTGAAACAAGTCGAAGAATACATGGCTTATCGAAAGCTTCCTCGAGATTTGAGAGCCCGAATATGTGACTACTTTGAGCATCGTTATCAGGGTAAATTTTTCAATGAAGACTCAATTTTGGATGAGCTATCGGAAAAATTGAGAGAAGTAAGTAGTATTGATATTGGAAGGGAATATACTTTTGCTGATACCATATTATTTTATTATTTTATACCATATTACCATCACCATAGGATGTGATCAATTTTAACTGCCGATCTTTAGTTGCTTCGGTTCCTTTCTTCGCCAAAGCAGACATAGATTTTGTAAATGCTGTGGTTACTAAATTGAAATACGAAGTCTTCCAGCCAGGAGATATAATAATCAAAGAAGGTACAATTGGCAATAAGATGTACTTTATTCAAGAAGGTATTGTGGATATTGTAATGTCAAATGGAGATGTGGCTACAAGTCTTTCAGATGGATCCTATTTTGGAGGTAAGATGTCGATCCATTCTTACCATCTCTCCTATCTATCTCTTCCTATCTATTCTAACATCACTATCTTTTTGTTACTCTTATGATTGATATTTTCACCATCAAATATTGTCCATACACACAATAGCGATAAATCCACTATCTTTCCTATTGAATCAAAAGAAAGATTTAGTCACGCATATGTGCCCAGTAGACAGATAGAATATCTTGTGAAAAAAGGATTACTCTTTCGGTAGGTTGTTGAGTTCCCTTTTCACATTCCCTTATTCTTATTCTTTACGATCATTTTCTAATCTAGAATACATTAGATATTGAAGACGCACTGTTGTCATTCTCTTTTTTCTCCATCTTATGCAACATCTCTCTCTCTCTCTCTCTCTCTCTCTCTCTCTCTCTCTCTCTCTCTCTCTCTCTCTCTCTCTAAAATAGATTCTGATCGGTGTTCATCATTATATCTTTCATGCGCTTCATTCATATTTTCCATTGATCATGAGCATCCAATGATTATTCTTCTTTTTCATGCTTATCAAGCTCATTTCCTTTTATCGTTTTCTAGTTGCCTGAACATTTTGTGTATAGTAGTGGGTTTCTCCTTCTTCATTCATATTTATTCTTTTTCCCTTCCATTGAATGTGGAGGCTCTTTTTTTATCTTCGACTTATATCTATGTAACGATCACTCGATTTTGGCTATAAAACATATCTAATCTTGGGTATATGTTGATGAAATTGGTACCATTTGCATGAATGATGATGGCTTACTTGTTATGCCTACACTTTGTATGATGAAATTTTGCATTCAGCAAAGTGACTTCACCCAGAATAGTGTTTTATGATTCTCATATCGTCTACAAATAACCGAAGAATATCCCGAATGAAATGAGCCGAAACCGTTAGACTTCCAGAAGCCTCTTGTATTCTTGATCATAGAGCTCGTTCCTTATTGAAGTCAAAATTTCTGGAAAGTTTAAACGATTAAGAAGAAAGAGCAATATAGATAGAGCAAATAATTGATTTTGAAGAATACTAGATTATTGGTTCTGAAAAATACTCGCGTCAAGAATTTTTTTTGATTTTCTGATGATTTTTTCTTGAATATTCAATTCTGAATCGTCTTGATTAACTCACGAGATTGATACCCCTTCTATTGGATGATCGCTCTCTTTAGTATGAGTTGTAGAAACACAATTTACTGCCTGATGGATCCGAAATAATTTTGTGATCTCAATAATGGTAGGAATTTATCCAAATCATAACCCTAAATGCCTAATATTGCCAACTAATATTGTTGCTGGTGAATGTACTGAGCAATTATTGAGTCTTGTCCATTACCTGTAATTCCCTTTGTCCTAGCAAAAAACATGAAAAATCTATCATGAAGCCCATGGAGAGGGCAAAAATTTTTCTTCTCGATTTGAATAGATTGAGCTGAATTTTCAACTTCAGTAGCAGTAAAAAAATCGAATTGCTAAGAGACTACTTCATCAACCGAATGCTCTCATGGAAAAGCTTGATTGCATAATCATCTCATTTTCTTTTGGCGATGAAATTTCATCAGTTTTTTTATTGATATTTACCTATAATCATGCAGCCAATACAATCCGACTGAATTGTTCCATAAGGCTTTCTTCTTGTGAGCTTTCTTCCTGGAATGCAGCTGTTTTTACCAAACTGGAGTTCTCATGTCTTCATAAATTCAGCTTATACTAGAAATGGGCAGCTTGAAACGAGGTTTTTTGATCACTCCCTTGAGTAATATCACCAATCGTGATATCACTTGATAACTGATAATAATAGGAATATGGTTTTACTCAGAATTTCAAGAGTCAATAATTTTGTGATAACTGCTTCGGTGATGGAGAGAGAGAGAGAGAGAGAGAGAGAGATGATTAAGGAATTCTTGGGTTTGTCGTTATGTTTCGGGCATGTTATTAGAGAAACTATTCTCTCGACAACTATACCGAACATGATTCAAATCATATCTTCATCATAAAAAATGCAAACATATCGTGATTTTCTTTCTCCAAAATGGATTGAAAAGTTCGAAACCTCAGAACTCTGAGGTGGAAGAATCAAGCATATTCTTCGAGCCCTGATTACATGCTTCCTTAGAACTTTATGAAAACTTTATTTTTTCATCGAGATAGAACACTGAAAAATTTATTCTGCAAAATAGGGATTTGTTTCGCAATATTGGATCAAAATCCATCGATAGAAACAAAAAAGATGGCTCAAGTGAACTTATAAAAGATCAATACATGCGAAAAAGTAGAAAAACGAATTGGTTTCATCTAAATTGAGACATACATGAACATCTATCTAAGAATTCTTGCTGAGAAGAAGGAACCCAAGTTTTCCAAAATCCTTGGATTCAAATATCTAGCTTGTCAAATTTTTCAATTGCAACCCATTGCTGTGAAATGGTCGTTTTTCAATCACAACTTTTGACGGCGAATCTCTTTGCAATCTTCTGAACAGGAAAACGAACACAATCGTATAACAAGGGCAATGTTTGAATATTACAGAATCTCATATCATTTCATCCTATTTTATGATTGGATGACAGAAACTCAAATCCCAAAACATGAATACAGAAAATTCTGACATTCTGAGTTTATCCTCACAAGAACTCTATCGAGTTCATGCATGTTGCAATGATCTATTTTCCATAAGATCGAAAATTCTTGAAATTCCTTAGAGTTAAGCTGACACTTGAGTCTGTTAGCGATTGAAAGTTTGATGGATTGGGTGAAGAAGATTATCAATTCTAGTTTCAGGGTATCATCAACCCAAATTCTAGAAGAAAATTCCTGAGATAGAACTTGAACTGATTTTTTTACAGAAAACTATTCAACAAACATTGATGAGAATTGACCATATGTCCTCAATTCAAAAAATGATGGCTAATAATGTTTATTTTTTTCTTTTTTCCCAGAAATTTGTCTCTTAACCAACGCAAGGCGTGTGGCCAGTGTTAGAGCGGAAACATACTGTAATCTCTTCTCACTGTCAGTAGAACATTTTAATGCAGTTCTGGATCAATATCCGGTCATGAGACGGACTATGGAATCGATTGCTGCTGAACGATTGAACAAGATTGGTAAAAATCCAAGTTTGGTTAGTCAGCGAGAAGATTTGCAAACAGATTTGAAAGCTGTTAACGAACTACTCACAATGTCAACACTTTCGGCTCAAAGTTTGTCTGATGAAACGGAAAGTGAAAAAGATATGTTAACAATTAAGCGAGCTCTTCCGAGACCAAAATCGGAGACTTGCTTCAAAATTCTTCCCTTTGGTGATCACAATTCGTCAAGAAATGATCTAAATATGCAAAGATCGGAAACATTCACTCCTCAATCACCTCCACCCACTAGCACTGATACATCTGCCCAAGAGAAGGGAAAGACTCGCTCTACCAACAATCTTCATCATTCATAGAATTTAAGCATAGAACAATCATTATCATCATGTGTCACCAAAATCCCACTGAAGCCCATCATCATCATTTATGAACCTGTTTTTGTTTTATGAAGAAAAGAATATCTAGTTTGAAATTAATTGAAAAAAGAGTTTTAAAAAACTAAGCAACCGATTTGATTTGATCGATAATTTTGGATTGATCAACATACTTTATCCTAATCAAAGGTCACAGAGACCACATCATGAAGATAGTGAAAAAAGATTGGATGAAAAAAAAACAATTTCAAAACAATCTTCAATCAATAGAATATAATTTTTCCAATTTTCTCATGGAATATTGGAAAATTAGCGTTTTAAATTAATTATTGATTAAAAATCTGTGCCTTTCATGATATCGATCCCTCGAATCAAAATTCGTTGCGTCAACTGAAGGGAGAGAGATAGAGAGAGAGAGAGAGAGAGAGAGAGAGAGAGAGAGAGAGAGAGAGAGAGAGAGAGCCTTAGAGTAATCGATTATGATCACACTTTATGATAGGTTACTGTCTCTATGAAAAAAGTCTAATGAGAAATAATCTATGTTCGTAAAGACCGGAGAAAATTTTTCAAGAGCGTGATAAGGAATGATGATGAGATGCAAATGTTTATGATAAGTGATGGTGCTCTAATACCATCTGGTTAATTTGAGATATCAACCCAGGAGATATAAACTCTTCAGTATCCTGAAGAATGTAGAAAAATAACATTAATGACAAGTAATCGAGGAACAAGCTGAATATCAGCCAACAGGAAATTGTTTGATGACTAGCAAACTGAAGGTATGCCATATCCTCAATATGTTATGGAGAAATCTTGTATGACTCAGTTTTCAAAAGTAGATTAAAATGAGCTCACAAAGTATGTACAAGGTCATATGACGCACACACGCATAGTGACAGAGTACAGAGGAGAGAGATTAAGTTTGATCAGATCTTGTTTCAACAGGCACGAAAGGCGGAAGAAGAGGTGATGGCTTCGCGGGCTTAAGTTTAGTGGGAATCCTTCTTTTGGGCTTGATTTCGCTCAGATCATCTTTGAATATTTTTTGCACTAAAAGTTCTGGAAGAGATTGACGAACCATATGGAAAAATACTCCTCCCGGTGTTCGACGTCGATTACCAGTGAGAGTCATCAGTCCTCCAGCTTCTTCAATAGTCATTGCTTGACTCAGAAGTTTATGAGTTTCTTCCAAACCAACAGATCTTATGAGGCGCACTGTAAGAGAAAAGCCAGTCAGAAAGTGTAAGGAGAAATAAATCGAATCCAAAGAAGACTCACTGATAATATCAATTCGTTTCTCTTGAAGTTTTCCCGCTATTTTATTAGCCTCTGACACCACTATGGAGTCGGGAATTCTGGACTTTTTCTTTGACTTAGGTTCAGGTGTTTTGTTATCAGGATCTTTATCAAGAGTCTTATTTGGACACTCATTGATTTGCTGGTTGGGCAGTTCATGTCCATTTTGCTGCTGATTTGATTCGATCGTTTCCGTACCATCTTGACCCATCTTTTCTGTCGTCTTCTGCACATTAGAGTCATTAGGGCCCATAGATTCAGAACTGGCTGAAGCTTTATTCTTTTTCTTCTTCTTTTTTTTCTTTTTCTTTGACCCAATTTTGGCGATCCTCTTCCAAATTGGATATGTTTCCACATTACGATCAACAAAAAATCGACGAGTTTTCGGTTCATTCACCAAATCTTCATTCATCTTCTCATATTTTTGATCCTCAATCAACATTTCACTCCATAAACTTCCCTTTCTTAGATTATCAACAGTATTGGAAATTTTTTTATCACATTCTGGTATCGAGTCAACAACACCAAAAATCTGATTCAATCCATCGCAAAGTTTATCGCGTTGCTTAACACCATTATTAACATTGTGTGTATCATCAATCACCAATTCATCACCATCAGAATCAGAGCTTGCACTCAATCTACTCCCCGTAACACCAGGTATACTATGAACATTATTTGATTCCATCACATTACACACATCAAATTAAACTAAACTCATTTCAATAAATCAATCAATCAAGTAAACATCATCAAAATAACTTTAAATCATTTCAAATCATGTTTAAAAGCCGGTTTAATTAGCACACTTTTAGTCACGTGTCAAAACATGTGGCCGATACTAGTGACTCCATCTTGCGGGTATCTCGGTGGGCTTGGATCGAATTTTTTGGGGAAAAGTTCTAAAAAAGTTTTGAAAAAGTTCTGGAAAAGTTTCCTGAAAACTTGCCTATGATTGGAAGAGGGAAAAAATTTGCTTCAGCTTTGATCAATGTAAGCGATCATTGCTCATTCTAATCAGTCTTTCGCATGACAGTGAGTGTTTGTATAGTCCTGATGAGAAGTGGTCAAGATTGCGAGTCACACTCACTATGATACAGGTGCATGTGACTGATTTTGTGAAGTTTAAAAACCACTCACACTTGATCCAATATTTCTGGTCTCAGGAAAATCAAAGTGAAACGAACCATGAAATTTACTTTTTTTCTCTCTCTCTTTCTCTCTCTATCTCTTGCAACCGTCTCTTTAATCCAATGAAGTTGACAAGCTCCAAAACTTGCGATAGCATGACAAAAATTTTTTCTTTCTCCTTCTTCTTCTTCTTCTTCTTTCGTCTTCTTCTTAGCCCCCCAAAGACCACTTGCATCTCATCTGGTGGAAATCAAGCTCGTTCTTTGATGAGCGTAGCAACTTGACTTTTTTGTGAAAACAAAATCAAATGTATTCCCTGTGATTAATGAGCCACTCGACTCAGCTCTGTCGTTTGGCCTCTCTCTCTCTCTCTTTTTCTCTCTTTCCAAGATTTTCTCTCTCTTCCCGAGAAAACTATGTGTACGACCTGTTAAGATGGGACCCAAGTAGTGAAACGCGATAAAAACGACCAAAGTTAAGAGTCTAAACTAGTTTCAGAATATATTCATGGAACCATTTTAACACTAGCCTCAGTCTATACATAGACCATTTGACTTGTGTTTCGTTGTCTATCTTCATCTCTTAACCTTTATTCGCTCTTTTTCTCTTTCTCTCTCTCTCTTTTTCCATTATCGCCCTAACGAGTGATCCTGCCAAGTGACCAACGATTAACGTCGCTCATGTCTGACTTTGATCATTATCAATTTAACCAATATACAAGTATGTATAGTCAGGTATCGAGAGAGGAAGGAAGATGGAAAGAGGGAAGAGAGAGAGAGAGAGAGAGAGAGAGAGAGAGAGAGAGAGAGAGAGAGAGAGAAAGAGAGAGAGAGAGAGAGAGAGAGAGAGAGAGAGAAAATATCATGCTGCTTTCGTCTTTGAATTTGTATGCACCAGATATGATTGGAAAAGATAATCGACTCTTACCATTATCAATGGTATGCTCTTCTGGAAGTGTAATGATTTGATTTTTTTCCTTCCGAAAAAAAAGAAAATTATTGAGCTTAACAAATCTGCTAAATTATCAATGCAGCCAGTTTGTTTCAGGTTGTTTCTTTTAAATGACTGACTAAGCTGAGTATATGAATTAGAAAATCAGATCGTTCAAGATGAACGAGGCAAAATGAGAGAGAGAGAGAGAATCTCTCATTTCCATCATAATCGATGAAAATTTTATGGCTTCGATAAGTGCTTATTCACTTGATCTGTTGATAGGGTCCGATGAGAATTTGTAGGCAAAACCATTGGTCACTATCGGGTGCTACATGTTGAACTATCGGCTAATGACAGTCCAATCTTGTGCCCTCAAGGTGTATATATGTGAATGTGTATGTCCAACTAGACTATAGATCAGATGGTCTCTGAATTTTAAACAGGTTCAACTAGTTGAAATAAGTATAAAACATTGATCACATTCCGTATTTGAGTAATCTTAAATTGACTTGATCTCAAAATAAGACACCAAAAAAAGAGGAGATTGATTTATGAATCTTGATCTTTCATGAAAATATAATTTTAAATCAAACGAAAAAGGATGCCGAAAGCCAGGAAAAAAGAGAGAAGAGAAGAGAGACGATTGGTGATTAAGAAAGATTAGAGAAAAGTCAAAATTTGCGATGAATATGACACCATGAACATCATGGATCATGGATGAAATCCAATATTTATTTATCATCAAAAATAATCCATTCAAAATCTATCTACCATGCAGTAATTTCGAATTTTGTTCTCCTCAATCTTGCAAGTTATGGAATTTTTTCTATCTCAGCTCAGAATATTAGAGTTTAGCAGAATAAGTTGGAACACCAGGTACAACATGGATAGAAAGTATTTCGAAATTTTTTCAGATGATACTGACATCATCTTAGAATTTCACTTCCATCAAAATTTATCGGCTATTCACTTTCTCACTTGATAGCTGTGAAAATTAATTGCTCAAATTTACGAATGTGAATCAGATAAATTCATTTTGACTTTCTCTCTCTCTCTCTCTCTCTCTCTCTCTCTCACTAAGCTATCGATAGATGATGAAATAAAAAGTAGGAGCAAGAAAAAGATGAAGATGAAGATGATCGAGGAAATAAAAATGTTTAACCATATCGTTTTGAGTCCTATTATGTGTTGTTATACATGACTTTGCGAAGGCAGATTCATTGATTACGCCCATCAACACACTGTTCAAACAAAAGGAAAAGGAATCATAAAGTGAATGGTGATGGATCTTGAATAAGAAAGAGAGAGAGAAAAGATCGATTAAGATGAGCTGTCTTTCCTGTGAATTGATCACCCAAGCCAAGGTATGTGATGTGGACTGGAAGAAAAAAAGAAAGAGGAACAGAGAGAGAGAGAGAGAGAGAGAGAGAGAGAGAGAGAGAGAGTAAGAAAAATAGAGGAAGCCAAACGTCAGGCTATGATAGAGATGGATCACTTGGGAGAAAAACGCTCATCATGGGTCAAGGGGCAGACCGCAGGCCTCAATGATGAAGATGTGTAATGAGTAGTCCTGAATGGCCTTTGGAATTGCGTGCGCGGTCTGTGTATGTGTATGTATGTGTGTGTGTGTGTGAATGAGTGCCAATGCTGATGGGAAAGTATCCAGAAAAGAATTTCACTGACCAAAGCATTTTGGCCATTTTAAATTAATGTGACAGTATGTTAGTATCGATTTTGGCCCACTCTATAAAGCTGATGAGCACCCAAAGAGTATGTGTGTATATAGCTAAAATGTGAAGAGAGAATATTTTTACATTCACAATTTTTCAGCCTAATGTTAACCGTGCTGGTCGGTGAAATGTTTGCCAAAAGTTCAGAGTATTTTTCATGTCGGCTTTCTACTTGGATTCTCGAACACATTATGATGGATACATGATTGGAGTCAATTGTGGAAGAATGATAATCGTCTCTTTCTCTCTCTCTCTCTCTCTCTCTCTCTCTCTCTCTCTCTCTCTCTCTCTCTCTCTCTCTCTC